>OU015494.1:120076953-120154453 GCA_907164885.2 Dolomedes plantarius
ACCTTAGCCCAGGTCCGAATGATTTCATTATGTCTAATAGTCACACAAAAAAAATACCATGCTAAAATCATAGCTGAAATGACGGATAAAAAATTCTGAAGATTTTGTCGTACTAAGAAGCGAGAACTATTACGGCATTAAAACATGGTCATAAAAATGGTTGAAGTTTTGAATTTAGTACCTCATATAGAAGAAACGTAAGGAGTGGAAAGAACTAAGTTTCCATTAATGAAAGTGTCATATTTCAGTACATCTGAAATAAATGAAAATGTAGATATAATATTTCTGATCTTCCTTTTTAAATTACTTGATACTGCATCAAAATACATTTTCAGGGTTTGAAATGCGCCCAGGAATATTTCTGACGGCAATAGAAATTGATTCACTTTTATTCAGTACAGGCACTAACATAACCAGAAAAGAATTTCAGTGAGTGATCAGGCAATGTATGATGAAAGTATAGTTACTCTTAATACTTTCTATACTATATAATTAAGTATGCATAGTTATCAGAGCCCCCCCCCCCATTTTTTAAATGATTTTTATAAGCCAGAACCTGAGTGCATTTACACAGATGGAACTTTAAATTTTAAAATTTCTTTCAATAATGACACAACATTCATCTTTGCTTTACTATATAGCTCAGTATCAGTTGGTGGTCTTTTTGAGACATTATTCTAGTGTGTAGATATGCTTATGTAATCATTATATAATATTATCACATGTATTTTATCACATTTATTTGTATTGTGAAAAGTCTTTACAATCACAATTTTTCTTAATGTATGTTACATTTTTTTTAATAGTGACGTATAAAATGGTGTATACTTGAAAGTAATTCTAACAAAGGAATATAATCTTTCTGGAGATCCATATCAATCCAATAGATAAATTATTCTATATTCGGGGTGTCACGACAGTTCAAAGTATAGTCTCTCAGTTGATCAAAATGTATACAAGGCCGGAAAAAAAGGGAGAAAACAGCATCATCTATTTCTATAGAAAACTCTCATCTAGCGGAAAACTTCTCCGACAAAGAAGAATAAAGCCATGGATTGGTTTGCATTTTCTCGAACATTGTTTGTTTTGGAAATACAACGGTTTATCAAGACTGGGGCCCTTTACGTATTTTGCTTTTCTAGCAATAGAATTTTTGAATAAGTAACTGTTTCAGAAAAGTTATTTACTTTATCTGGAAAAAAAGCTACCTTTTTTTCTTTATACCTATCGGAATAAACAGAATCTGTGTGTGTTGTATATGTGTTCCTTTTATTGTTGATGTTTAATTTTGTAATTATGGCTTTCTTTACTTTTGGTGTTATTTGAGTATAAACTGTTAGACAGTAGGTTATTTTATGGAACATTTCTGAATGTGTTCTGAGATCACATTTTAAAAAATCCCAAGATTTCATCGTAGTACTGCATTCAGTTGAACATTTCGATTGCACACTTATATTATTAATCAGACTGTAAGGATAAAATGTATGTTCATACTTTTTATATTTTAAGATTTGAACAATTTATATTGTATAAAATGTAAATTCTTTAATCAGGATTTAGAGATCCGATTGTACTGAGTAATATATAGAATATAATTGGTTACCAGAAAAAGAAAGTATTTATTGATTCCATATTTAGACGAACTATTCAATAGACAGAAAAAAATATTAATAGATATATTGATAAGAATAATAAAAAAGGTTTATACATACAAATATGTGGATAGAAAGTATTTTACACATACACAAATATTCATTTAAAATCGTAACTTACTGGCACTGGTAGTTAGAATCGAAGAATATGCGTATTTACCGGATTGCATAACTACAAGAATTCTTTACATTTTTTATTCGTATACGCTGTTTAAATATTTTTGCAATTTAAAATGTTTGCAAATTATTTCAGGTTTTATAGAAAGGATGGAAAATACTAATTATAATTGTCTATATTATTCCGCCAGAGTAACAAAGCAATCTAACGAAATTATTTTTTTCTGCATTAAACATTCAATCCAACCTCTCTATCTTTTCACTATGTATTAGCGAACTCTTTAAAATAAAGCTCCCGATTTACAGCGCGTGAAATTGAGTGCTTCTTTTGATTAACTCCTTCATAATGATCTAATCTAATTTGAAGATTTTTTACGGCTAGAAATTATGAGAGAGTCATTGCAAAGAATAATCTAGACTTTATTCAAGCAAGTAATGTTCGCTAATGTTGTATGGATTTCCTTCTCAAAAGCTTCGGCGTTGTTCTTGAGTATTAATCCATTTCTCTTTACGCTTTATTTCAAAGAGATAATTCCTTTAATACTCGTAAGTACCTCTCTAGATTTCCTACTATTGGACTCTAACATACGTTTCCACTCCCCGCCCTCCCTTTCGGGGCGTTAAAAATTAAATTTACCCCGTTTTTCCAATTACTAAGCGTAAGAATGTTTTTCGGGAATAAACGCACTGCACGAACCCCTGCAACCGTAACGGGATTCTGATTTGAATTGCTTAAGAAAAATGTTCGCAATTACGCGCTATTGAGCCGATATCAGGCGATATGATGCCCCATTCTTGCTGAAAATCTGCCTCCTTTATAGTTGCGGAAAAACGAGACGATGTGGATTCATTTTCTGCAGATTTTACCTCAGATAATTTTGAATAAATTAGTTTTCTGAGATTTCTGGGTTAAAATACGGGAACGAGTTTAGAGCTGCAGAAGAAAAATAAATAGACCGCTGTCGGTCAAATAATGAAAAAAAAAATGCGGAGAGAGCACTCTGACACTTATTACCAGTGTACTGGCACTTTAAAGGCATTTCTGTTTGTATTTGCTTTACACAAGAAAGTGAATTTTTCTCTTCATGGCATTAGCTATTCAATTTTAACGAACTGTGATTTCAAACTGACAGTCAATTATTTCTTTACAAGAAAATTTAATATAAAATCTAATTAGGCGTAAAAAAATATTTTGTAAAATGGTGCATTTACTGAGAAGTTAATGGCCCCATATTTTCCCCCAATTTTCAATATTTTATTTTAAACTCCAATTTAATACTGAGCGAGCATAGATGTATTTTAAAATTAATGTTAGTGAACCATTAGCGAATCGTAGGTTTATAAATGTTCTTTATTTACTCTGAGAAATAATTTGTATTCACAGTATAAATAATTTGGCAGTATATCTTTATTTTCAAAATGCCTAATATTAATAATTTATCCCCTTTTTAAAGTTTTATGTTCTGTAGTGTCGTTTATAACGAAAATATTTAATTATAGTTTATGTACATGCGTGTTAATTAATTGCGTGCGACTAATGACTCTGATAATCAAATAAAAAGATACTTATCCAGTACTGCAAGTAGGAAATAATATCTAATAAAAGTTCAATATTCCTTTATCTAAAACTTTTTTTAAAATTAATGAAAACTTTGGGCTAATTTTTAAAAACTTTTCAATGGTTCTAATATGTTAAAAGTGTGTATGTAATTTGCTTTCATACTTTTATCACAGGATGTGTGTTTGAAAAAATCTCGTATGCCTTAATGGCTACAAAAGTTTGGTTGCAAAAACTCAATGAATGTTTGTAAACGATGAGCGAGCTTATTAGATTGACTAGACTTATTTAGTCTAGTTCGAAATCTTACGGTAAAAAAGTTATATTATCTAATCCAATCTGTTGATTCATAATTTATTAAGTCGCTTGATCAATTTAGACAGCTATTAGAAGTTAACCTTTTACCCCATCACAGTCATGTAATTTCTAAGAAGGAAAGGGTCAAAATAGAGTGACAAGAGATAAATTTCTCCTGTATTGGAATCGCTACGCATGCTAACGTTTTTCAGAGAAAAAGAATCAGTGTGTCACATCGAACTACGCTTATCAGGAGTGGAAAAAATATTAAATGTATCATTAGCGATATGTAATTTTCGTATTTACGAAATAGATGCGAATAAATGCGAAATTTACTGATATGAGCGAATAAATGCGAAAATTATTTTTTTAATACCTCTCGGCGAAAACTCGGTGATAAACGGCTTTTAAAGCGAAATTAGATAATAATAATAATAATAATTTATTAACATAATTGCTTATCTAAGACCATCCACGGTCTTTAACAGAGAGATCTCACTCTCGAAATCTGCTTATTACTTATTGCTAAAGAGTTAAGGAAGAGAATGTGGAGACTACTATACTGGCAGCTTTTAACTAAGAATTTTGATACTTACCTAACCAAGTAAGTAAAATTGTAATTTTTTTTAATAAATGCGAAATATTTGAATTTATACATATATTGCAAATAAATGCGAAATTTTATATATTGTAATTTTTTTTGCGATATTTTGATATTTTTATGCGAAATTTACGTACCCATATGTATAATCTAAAAAATATTTGTATCCTGTTGTTTAAATTTAATGAAAACAAAAAAAAAGAATTAGATTAGAAGAAACGACTTAATATTATATAAAAAGACATAATTTTTTTTCTTCTAATGTATATAAATTTTTTTAAATACAAATACTTCATTTATTCTGCAATAAATATGTAACTGCATCTAAAAAATATCACTTATGTGTGTAGCTTAAAAACAACAAGCACGAGAATTGATTTAAGGAACTTTTCTAAAAGTGAAGATTTCGCCTCTACTTATGTTTATACTACGTTAAGACGAGACCGACTTTTCATACATTGTGTACAGCATCTTGGAAATTATATTCAAAAGTTAGGCTATGTACAAAATAAATTTCTATTTTTGAAATTTTGAGAAATTTTGTTTTACTTTTCAATACTGAAAGGGATATTTGTTGGTATTAATATTGTAATTGGAAATGTAATCTTAAAAACACTTAGCGACACTCAATGGTTATTAAAACATTTCGCAAATATCTCGTAAAAAGCATTCATTTTTAAACGTTTTTATTTTTCCACGTGGCTCTCTATAAAAAAATGATATTGTTTTGAAAAATACTATCCATAAAGGGATTTTGAAATAAAGATAAAATTATTTTACAAATTTGATAAGTTATTCAGCATTTCTTTGAAATAATGGACAATAGCTTGTAAGGAAATATCGAGAGAAATAAAATTCACATTAATAATTGAAACCTTGGCCATCGATAAATGTGACTTGATCGCTTTCATTTCTTTTTTCTATATGATATATGGAAGTAATATTTCTAGTATGATTCGTTTCTAGGTACCATTGCCTGGCATACGTTGGAGTTGAATTCAACAGTATCTCGTTTCATATGGGTTTTATTTCCGAGTTTCAGTTACTTCGGATTATATATTTATTTATCGTTCTCCCGTCCTTCCTTGGCTTCAAAATTTCGCGTATATTTAAGCACACTTTTCTTCATCTCACAGGAATCAATCTTATGATAATTTATAGAAACAAATTTTCTCTGAAAAAAAGTTGACGGGCAGGCTGTGACAAATAATCTTAGCGAATGGATTCTATTTTGGTTGAAAGATTTCAATATTTTTAGTGGCTGGGACATTCAAACGAATTATTGAAAGGATTTTTCATTCTACAAAGGTTATTGATATTATCTGTTGACTTGCAAGCTCTATTGAATCTTGTAAAATAATGAATTTTGGGAGATTTGGGAAATAATCCATTTTAGTCAGTTTTCTGGAGCAGAAATCAGGTTTAGTTCATTCTTCATTCCAATGCTATTTATCTTTACCGTTTGAGAAATGACTGTAGTTAAAAATTTCACAAATTGTATGAAAACAATTATCTTTAAGAGATAACTGGGCTCCTACCCTAAGGAAAACGAGTTTTGTAAAAATAGAAGCTTTGTATTTTACCTTCTCTAAACTTTATTAATTGACTTTCGTAAAATTTCTGTCATACATAGACGCTGCGTGCGTTAATTGCGTGTGGGTATAATTAATTAGATTCAACACTAAAGCCATTCACTGTTGCTACATTATATTCAGTGATATCGGAATCTTCAAAAAAAATATTTGAAAGAAAATTTTTCATTTTCTGTTTTCACTTTTATAAATTTCTTAAAAGCTCATTCTTCAACTTATCGATCTACCCTTAAGGTAAGCGAAATTATCTTCAAAGAAGAGCTTTACGAAAAAGTAGGATAACATCTCAGAGGAGTACACTTTAAAATTACATCTCGTGTCTTTAAAAGGATGTTTTAAGTTCAGTTTTATCTTATCAAACAAATAATTGCATTTAGGTCCCCCTCATTTCATACTTTGAATATTAATGAAAGTCGTGTGTTTTCAAAACAGTATATCGATTGATGCCTTACTGTAGAAACATTATACGTCCACTCGCGGATACCTGGGTTGTATCCTATATATACGCCGAGCTGCATCTTCACAAACTTTACAATTTAATTATCTCAAAGCCATGCATTATGGACATTCAACATGTGTGCCCCGATCCATCGATATATTATTCGAGGTAAAATCACAAAGTGTTTTGAGTGAAGCGCTTAACTTACTCTGCTGGGATACGCTGCTGGGATACATATATTAATTGAAAACAGTTTTAGAGGGTATTTATCCCGTAAATGTACTCTACAATATGGGTGTCATTATTTGACGTCTGACTTCAGAAATATTTTCTATGCATTTCAAAGAGTGATAGCTTATTTTTTAAATTATGCATCTGGGATAATCCATAGACATGTTATTCGAGATAAAATCACTTTGGAATGAAGCACTACACTGAATGGAACTTATATAATAATTAAAAACAGTTTAAAGAATATTCATTAAAAGTACTTGATAATGTGTGAACTATTATTTGACTTGTTACTTTTAACAACGTCACAAATTCATTTAATGCATTTCAAAGAAGGGTACATCAGTTTTAGAATCATGTATCCGTGATAATCCATTGATATGTTATTCGAAGGAAAATCAATCAGTATTTTGAATGATGCATTTCCCCTACTACATTGAACACGTATACTTATTAAAACGCTTTTATTCAGCTTTTTGTAACCATGTTCGATAATGCGTTATAAGAAATGATTTTCATCATACTCCTAATATCTATCGTCAGAAATATGTTCTGCTGGATTCGTTGTTTTTTTTCCTTTTATTTGTCTCTATCAAAAAATTTGCTGCTTACGTTAGGTTATTGAATTAAGAATCTCTAACTTGTTTCCTCTTTGCATGCCCACGTCTAAGCTGTATGAAGAATTTCGAAAGAATTTGCTAACATTCGTGATAAGAAAGGGAACTGAAGAAAAAATGGTTATAAATTAAAAACGTTATTTATTATTTCTCTAATATTTAAAAACTTTTGAGAGAAAATAATCAGATTTTAAAAAATCTATAAAAAATTAAATATCTGTTTTGAAGGTATTTATTACAGTCTTTTTGGCAAAATAAAAACATGTTTTTGGATTACATTCCAATATTAGAAACTGTAAACAACAAATGTTTCTTCACGTAGTTTTCACATTGTCAACTCAGACATAGGAGTTCATGCAGAATTCAGCACACCTTTTTTGAGCAATGTTTTTTCAACTATGTAATTGAAAACTTCTTTCCAAAAAAATAATTTGTGTAGAGGGAATTAACTTGATCATTAAATCCTAATCTAATAAAATGAAGATGAGGTATAATATAATCTAGACTACGATGGAATATATAATAAAATTATATGTTAGTTATTCTGCAACGTTCAATTTTGTACATGTTTAAAACCAACAAGACAACATAGGAGTTCAGGCAGAGTTCAGCACACTTTTTTAAGCAATGTTTTTTCAACTATGTAACTGAAATCTAGTTAAAAATTTTTGTGCAGTCGAAATTAACTTGATCATTAAATCCTAATCTAATAAAATGTAGATGAGGTATAATATAATCTAGACGACGCTGGAACATATAATAAAATTATATGTTAGTTATTCTGCAACGTTCAATTTTGTACATGTTTGAAATCATTAAGACAACATAGATTGAAAAAAAAACAAATATTATTTGAAAAGTTTTATCTAATTATATCTTAAAATGTGTATCACCAATGAGTAGAAATAATTTATAAACATTCAATGCTAGTCAAGGTGGTCTCCAAAATTTGAAACTGGTAAAATTTATTCGCCTAATCTGAATTCAGTATATTTTCCTTAACATGTTACTTATAAATTTTTCGTAAAAAAAAACACACACTTTTCGTTTTTAAAATTTTTCACATATTTCTAAAGATGAAACACCTCCTCTGAAACACTTTGTAAAAACTGTACTTCTAGAATTTAAACGAATGCCTCTATATAGAAAAAGAACCTCTTGAAATTTAGCATTCTTTCAAAATTTTAGAATTTTTGTGCATGTCATTGTTCTCTGTATTCTTATTTGTGAAACAGTTCCATCATAAATATTTTTAATGAATTCCTATGACAAAGGAGCGAAAAAAAGTTGGTGTCAAGAGTTATTTGGTATTAGATTCAGTTTTAATAACTGTTGGTGGTAACGTATTTTGGACACATTTTCAAAACGAATAGCTAAATATTTTCCCAACTACCTACATCACTTTACTAACATTAAATTATTTCATGCGAATGAATATAATGTATAGCAAAATTACTATATTTAAGGACATTTCCTAATTAATAAATTCCATACAACTCTTCCCTAGAAACTTTCTAACTGTGGACTTAACGCAAATAAATGTAGTCTTCAATTAATCATGCTCTCAAACAAAAAAGTGTAAATATCTCGAAATCAGAACTATATTTATCAAATATTAAAGCATATAAGAATACATATCGGACAAAAAGCTACAAACATATAAATTTAAATACCGGAATAAATTACGAAAATAAATCTGATTAATTCTCTGAGAATTAATCTCATATTTCACCTTAACGAACTGCTGCGTAGAGAATTTCGGGAAAAAATGACATAGTTTAGTTATTGGAAAATTTTACTGGACTTAAGTAACGAAACAAAAGAAGGAAATAATTCGAAATAGAAGTTTCTAAATCATGCCATTTCTCAAAAATAAAATTAATTACTGATCAGGGGAGAGATGCTCGAGTTTCTTTCAACTTTTAAAAATTATGCATATAAATAGGCATCTCTTATTTTTCTTTGTTATTTTCTGGAAGGCAATCAGTTTTCCGATTTTAATCATTTGAAAAATTTTCGATTTTAATTACTGTATTGTAGAAATGGGTATTATTGATTATTTGATGGACTCTTAAATCTTAGCAGTTACCCTGGCAAGTTTTATCTGAAGTAGTTGTATAACAGTGACAGTGTCACGGAACTTATGGGGCGTAATTCAAGGAACTCTTAAAATTTTGCCCGTTTTTCAACTATCAATATAATTTAAAAGGTGCTCAGTTTTAAATTTTTTACTCTATATCTTTGTTCTCATTTTTCTTAAAACTTCAAAACCGATATTAAGGAAAATAATTAGGGAAAATACTACATTTTTTACTCGTAGGTTCCAATGTTTTTTAAGTTGCATATTTAGTGGGCTTCGAATTTTCAAAGCCCAAAAATTCTATCTGGCACCATTTTAATTGGTATTTTGTTTAGTGTTTATGGTGTTTTATCTTATAATTTTTCAATCTCGATGCGCTTTAATATATACTTGAAATTTTCTTTTAAACCGTACACGTAAATGTGTTTATGGTTGTATGATAAAATACTACGAGTAAAATTGCTTTCACTAGCTTTATTCAATAACGAGAAAAAATATTTTACAATGTTCTACAGTTATATCCATAGAGTAATACGTTAGAAACACACGGCAAAGCATTTGCCCCGAAAAAGTCCATGGAACAAGCAAGCTAAAGCCATGATGAAGTGACTGGATATATGAGTGCACCACAAACCTTTGCACAACGACATTGACTAGGTGGCAACATAACAACTCTCGAGGTTGATGAATAGATGAGTATACACCTCACCATTAAAAATTTTAACAATCGTTATTTTAAAAGCTAAGAATTTAAGGGTTTTTTATCATTATTCTCGAGACAGAAGAATATCAGCACAGAGTATCCCCGTTACCAAGTACCAAATTTCCCAAGTACCATAGCAGAAAACACAGTCTTTCGATAATTAGAGATTAAGTACGTGTGATTTAGGCTTATGTGACATAAATTTTTATTGATTTAGAGTTGCTAAGACTGAGAAGCAACATTTTATTTTTTTTTTAAATCCGACCTTATGAGCTAGATTGGCCCCAAGCATTACAATACGAGAGTAAATTAATACTTTAACTTCAACTTGCGGGGTCTAGTGTGTAATTTCTACTTGTAGAAAGCAGATACTATCTTGAAGGATTATTTTGATGCACATAAGTTAATTGCGTTGTGATGTTCTCAGTTTCATTCATAAAGAATGATCAATTGTACAAGGAAGAATGTTAATAGACATCTTGGTGTGTGGCATGTAGATCGATTTCATCTCTAAAATAAGTTAGTTAGCCGTCTCAAAAGCGTACTTTTATTTATTTGAATTAGGAAAAATTATAATTTGTGTTGAGCCCTCAAACACAACATTTTTCATTAAATATATATAAGTAGAAGTGTACCTTCTATTAGCATTGGTATCCTATTCCACTTTATTGCGATATTTTTAGAAACTGTGTTTCGGTTTATCTATATATGTCTGCATCAATCATATCATCATATCCTGGGATAATCGATTAAAATTTGAATTTTACTTCCCTTCTTATTCATTCATTTTTAACATCAAATTATGTTTTTAATTGTATGTGGTTGCATAAATATCTTAAGAAAATTTCTTCACTTTTTAAAATCGGCTAAGGTCTCGAGTCAGCAAATCGGATAGCAAATAATGGGGAACATAGTCTTTGGAAGAGGTCTTCGCTCAACAAATGCGATACGGCTTTAGTTTTGTAGCTGAAACATCGACGTATGCTAGCTTTAGTTTGATACATCAGCTGCATTGTTTGGGGTTCAGACATACCAATGGTTATCTCTAAGCGTTGATATGTTTAGAGATAGCCTGAAATACGCGCCGTTGGTATGTACGTATATATAAATGTGTGTGTGTATGTTATTTATGTTTGCGTACGTATAATATGATTCATAACATCTTCCAAATTTTAAGACCCGGTAATCTTTGAAACTATTTTAACATTGTTTCTCAAAAAATAAAAAATAAACTGCATTTCATAAAATTATTTTATGCTCAACTTTATTTTCTTTTTGTCTGCTTAAAGCTTGTAAGGGCATTTTGCTTCAAGTATTTCTCATTCAATATTCATAAGTCCAGAACCATAATTTACGAGCTATCATTCAACAAGATGTTCACTGAATCAAAATTGGGGGAACTGCTAGGGGCGAGAGGCATGGCTTGATCCATTAGTATTCCGCATTTCATTCCTTATAAGAAGTTTCCGTGTATAACGAGTTATACCATCGCAGCTAGCGTGTCTAATAACGGAATTTTTTTTCCTCTCTATAATTGGATAAGTGCGACCTGATTGTTGTAGATATTAAGAGGAACAGCGTTTATATGCGATGAGCTTATGGAGTTGTCTGTGAATTTTGTCATTTTGTGTACACACGCCGGCTGCACGGGCATTCGACAATAGACACATCTTACACGGTTGGAAGGAATCGTATTCTATTGTGAATAAGTTTAGTAAACTGTTGACTTAAACATTTAGATCTGATAAGATCATTTTCGTACATTATTTCTCCCCTTTTTGGCGCAAGTTGGATGTATAGAAATGATTTAAAGTTGGATTTAGATTTATATATATATATATATATATTTAAATTAGTCGAATATCTTTCATGTGAAAAAATATATTCTTTATGTTTTCGTTTAGTTGTTGCTATTAATAAATTTTTCTAAGCAACAATCTATGAGAAAGAGCAGTTATTCAAATAATCAAATAGTTTTAGCGAGGTTATTTATTAAGCTGAAGAGATTTATTAAATTAACTTTATCTTATTAAGATAAAAATATGGTATTAACAATGTAGGCTAACACATACACATACAGTGTGATAGAAGCAGTGCCCAGTATACGTATAGTATGTGATGCAGTGTCTGTGAAGTATTTGAAATGCTGTTAAAATTATTAACAAATTCCTGTTATGTACAGAGCAATACTATGAAGAGCTATTTCATAAACTCATAAACTTTAATAATGTCTCTATAACAGTAAGCTTCAAAACTCATATATATAAACTAACGAGAATATCAGTGGTCGACTTAAGTTATATATATAAATATTCTTCCACAAATATAAAGGAAAGGTGCCTCTTGTAAAATCTAAGAGCAATAAAACTCTAGTCTTTATGTAAATTGTTTTGTATAAAATATGGTCAGCAAAAAATAGGACAATACTAAATGAATAGTAGCAAGCAACGAGGAACAAACTTGAAAACTCTAAAATACTAATATAAAGGAAATGGAATAAAATAAAACTCTCTCGGAGTTAGAGAGGCATAGTTTGATTTGTACATAGAAAATATGCATAAAATTGACTACTTTTTCAGTCTGTTCCTTTATTTGCTAAGATTCATTTTCGTATTTATAATAAACACATCATCAGGTGTCTCATATTGTGATGTAATACTTCATTTTCGATATAGAATTGTTGGATTAGAGAGCCATTTTTCCGCTCATGTTTGTGACTTGAAATATTTTTCTCCTCTGAAGGTTAGTTAAACCAAAAGTTAATTAAAACGTTCAATTTTTGTCGTTGTGCTTCTCCTTAATCTATGTAGATAATAGAATTTATAATTTAATTTGTGTATTTGTATTCATATTTTAATACACGTATAGGAGAACCTTAGAACTCAGCCCTAACGATGGTGCTTTTATTATAAAAATGGGGATTAGTATAATCAATCAGTTTAATTATTTTTGATGCATTGTACTTCAACTTTCCCTGTTCATTACGAAAATATAAAATTTGATAATCATTTGAGAAAATATAGTAAAATATGATAAAATATTGTTTGCGATCTAATTCATTCTCTATAACATGAAATTATTTTGAGCAAAATAGCAATGCTATCTGCAAAATATTTTTCTAGTTTACTTTATGAATTTCCTTAAATTTTTTTAGTGTTGAAAATGTAACTTAAAAAGCAACATGCCTAGTCAACAAATTTTGAATTGTTTGCCAGAAAGTTTTTCTGCTTTCTCATTAGGAAATGTCTCACCCATATCCACTCCTTATTTTATTAACTGTTACGTATGGAAAAGACGTCTCACAAAATTTACGTTTTATCTTAATTTTAAACAGGGAAGAATTGAAACAAAAATTTTCAAAGCATATTGTTGCGAAATAATCTAGTACCATCTACTCAGAATCAATTTTTACTAATGTATTACTTATTGATTTATTTAAAGTCAATATATGTCACTGAATCCCCTTTTCCTTTGTTCAAGTAATTCTCTGAAATTTAAGTTTTTTGTTTCTCCCTTAATTAGATACCAAACACTAGATAGAATTCCAAAACCATTAGTAGGAACATGTTTGAGTAATTTACCCTTCTTAAAAATAACCGATAATGAATAACTTTTTTTTTGTTCTTGATTTATCTGCGGTTGTTCACTTAGCTCCTATTATCTTTTGAGAGCACCTACCTGTTCATAGATAAGTGGTCAAGCAATGTGTCCTCGTGTAAAATCCGGATGTCGTTTATCAAGCTCTTGTTCTCATCAATAAATTTGCACGCAGCTCTTGGGTGTTCAGGATACTCTTTTAACGACCAAATTAATGGCGTTTCATGAATGAAAAATTGGGCCTTCTGTGCATTTTAAAGATTGTTAAAGGCGAAGTTACAATCATTTTTAGTTTTTCTTCCCCGGAAAGGTTTCCAACGAGGTTGGATGTTTGTATTCAGTTCTTAAAAGCTGCCACCCTGGAAGAATTGTGGCAGCATTGTTTCTCGGTTCTTCTCCTGCTTATTATATTCGCATACCTCTGCATATAAAGCCTCAATTTTATCTGTAACTTATGGTTATTTAAAAAAAGAATCTTGCTTTTAAGTTAGTGAACAAATAGCAAGGTTGAAAGAAAATGAAAGGTGGACTTAAGAGGGGTGTGGTTAAGAGAGGATGACAACAACAAAGTGACAACAACGATCCTTTTAATTTAATATAATCTTTTGTATTGACATCATTACCCATGTTTACTCGCATTTCCATACGTAGGTATTCACATTTATTTAAAAACAAGAATTTTTATTTGTGTATGTTAAGTGAGGTAAAGTGCATATTGCAAACTCTTGTTAATGCATTTATTTTTTAGCGTCTAAAAATATTGGCGTTAGTCTTTTTGATCCAATGAATGTTTTTCAACATCTACACAACATAAGTAACAAGCCATTTACCCACTTTCTGGCATCACAGTATTACAAACGAACCCCGTTATAGCGAACCCGGTATATAATGAACTCACGGATATAACGAACGGAAAGTTTGGTCCCACCGTTTTTCCTGTTGTATTTAATGCTAATTTATCCTTTTACAGCGAACCTCCGAAATCTTAAGAATCGGCTATAACGAACCTTTTTTTTTCAGTCGACAACTGAATTTTTTTATTTTTAAACATTTTAAGAATGTTAAAGATACAACGAATGTTGAAGAAAATTTACCTATCACGATGTGGATGAAAAAGCACAAAATTTCATCATTCTCAGATGGTGGCGTACAATTGTTCGAAACGTGTGATGATGAAGTCATTACATGTGTCATTTGATGTATTGGACATAGAAATTCATAAAATGCTTTTGAAATCGGCATCACGTCAGCAGAAGATTACCGATTTTTTCTGTATCAAAACTGTGAGCAACAATTAAAGGTAAAATGAATTTTTTTCCATTTATCTTCATTTTTAGTTAATTTAATTAGGGTTGTGTCAGTTTAATGTAATCGATTTTAGTCGATTTAATTCACTAATGCTCATTTTTAGTAGATTTTATCATTCTTTTAATACATCATTATTGAATATACATAGCAACTAATGAGTTATACATTTTGTGAACTCTGACATTTTTCTTAACGGTTCGGATATAGCGAAAAATACTTTGGTCCCTTGGAGTTCGTTATAACGGGGTTCGACTGTATTTGCAAATTTTCAACAGTTTAACAAAACATTTGTCCAGTAATCATATGAAAAACATTTCTTACATGCAATAAATATTTTATACTCTCTAAAAAGTAATTTAACCAAAAAATCGATTTATGGAAAGAATAACTTCTCTGAAATATAGCCGAGTGTTTATCAAAGTTAAAGAATGCCATCAATTTTTTTTAATGTTTAACAGTTATTCAATGATAAAAAATTAATGTAACAATCAAGATATACATTATTACTAATAAAAGTATTTCTTTTTCTTTCGTAAATTTCTATTTCTCAGCTGCATTGTATCTTTTACCAATAAATAAAATTCTTTTAAATAAATTACACAACTTCAAATGTCCATTTCATCTGATCGCATGAGATTCGTTCTTCCTTAGTAGAACTTCTCTATTCTGTGTAAGTTTTGCTTCAGTAATTTCATTTACTTTGCTATTTTTCCTTTCTTAACTGCTTCTGTTGTTCACTCGACCCTTTAGAATTTAAACGGATTCTCAAGAAACTCAGGAAATTCTGGTGGTTTTTTTAGTTGTCTCTTCCGATAAGCTATTTTCCCTCGAATATCTCACCGAAAAACAAGACCATCTGCCGTCAAAGAATCTGAAAAAAATGTTTCCAGGTATGCCTTATCACGTGCCAACTAACCTTCACTTTCGCATTTCTTTTAACTGAAATTATTTTTAATTTTTTACTCTTTCCCTGCTACTCATTTCTTTCAATTTTAGCCTATAGAAGGGAAATTTTGTGGGATTAAACTTTTTAAATTTTTTATTATAAAATACGAACGTTTTATTTCATTATGAAGACTAAATATTTAGAAAAATCCCTAACTCAGACGGTTTTCGACTCCTTGACGTATTTAAGCTTAAGTTATTAAGTTTAGGATCACGGATTAAAAATTATTTTCTACATAGCATATGAAATGAATGAATTATTTTTAATTAGCATCTTTCGAGAAACGTATATGTGTAATATGTGGGATGTATAATTTTTAAAATGATCAACCTTCTTTTTCTTTCCTGTGTGTATGGTAAAATAATTGTTCCAAATCAAGAATCTCACACAAAAAAGGATAAAAAAGAATTCCATATCGTAAATTTAATCCCTAGAATCTATTAATGACCTTTATTTAGTATGTCCTTTATGTACCTTTACAAGCTTTTATTCAGTTTTATATATATATATATATATATATATATATATATATATATATATATATATATATATATATATATATATATATATATATATATATATATATATATATATATATATTATATATATACACACACAAACACACACAAGACTATGAAATTTGAAATTAAACAACTGGATTTAGAGAGTATTTTTGCAGTAAATTTCAGCATTACAAGTTGTACCTTGAAAATAATTATTCAAAAATTGCCCCACTATTTATAATGTTACCTTTATTACAATATTGAATCACTTGTCCTAAATCCGATCTGGTTTGTGTACATGGTTTCCGAAATAAATATATGTCAGACAATAAATTAAAATTTAATAACATCAAATGTTTAATTACTCAATTCAAATTTGATGTATCGTGCTAATGAAGGAATGAAACATAGTCTTGTATTTTCTACTCTTTTACTACTTTTTAATCAGTTTTCGTGTTACTTTCGTTTGTCCCCATGCTGAGTCGTAAAAGCAGTAGCCTCTTTAATAATATACTACATGTTTCTCATTCTGTGTTCAAAAGAGTAACATAGTTTTCATTCTTATGTTCATTTCGTTGTGCTGGTTTGCCTCAGCGAAAGTCAACTTTCTCTCTGTCTTTAAGAGAGAGAAAGAGATTATGGGGTTCGATTCTTCTAACCGGGACAAAAAAAATGTAAAGCCACTCGTCTCCATTTTGGTGCTCGGATACTCTATCGCTTCTATTTTTTTTTCTACCCCTTTCAGACAAATGTGTTTCATTTATTTTTTCATCATGGAATTATGTATGAGAAATTTCTGTTAATGGAGAGATGTAACTAAATACGTGAAGGCAAGTGTTTATCTTAGTGATAAATTCGCTTAGTTAATTTCACTCATTTTCCGTCCGATATACTATTTCACTTATTTAATTGTACATAATAATTCGTAAAATTCTGACTGAAAAAATTGTATTTGTGTAGTTTGGCTTTTTTAAAATACCTTTTGCAGTACTATACTGGATGGGATGGTCATATACATATATTCGTGTTTTCCCCTCTGTATTGATTTGCAAGCCTAGCTTCTACCGGTATATAAATAAATTGAGATGAGAAACATCTTGAAGTTTTCAAAATACATACCGTGTTTATAGTTCATAAAATACCATGTTTATAATTCATTTTTGCCAAGTATCTGTTAAAAATATGCATAGCAGGTGCGCTTGTTAAAACTTGTAAAGATTTATTTCTCAGCGATGAGAAATTTTTTATAGCTTTCTTCTGATATCTGTTTATTTATCGTATAACCTTACTCTCTACTCTATAAAGTAAAAGGTATTTTGTTTTCTACTTTTTTGTCTGTATCTTTTTACACAGTTGAATGAAAAATTCGGCAAGCACAAAACTATTTCATTGATAAACAGTATTGTAAATAATTACAAAATTAATATGCCAGATCCTTTTGAAGACAAATATATTTAATTAATTCTGTATGCTTTACAGCAACTTGTTTCTTATAAGAATATAAATATCAAAGTAATGGATTGTAACTTTTAGGGTTTTCTACTGTTCCCCAAAGAAATATATATATATCTTGCAAGTACACGACGATACTGAAACCAAATAGAGTATGCAATACCTCATTTTTCAATCAATGGTCTTTCAAAATTCAAAATTTGAATTTTTGTAACCGTTAGAAGAAAAATTACTGATTAATTTTGAGAGGAACATAAATTTTATGTTATACGATAGTCATGACTAAAAATGAGATTTTGCATAAATGTATGTGGATATTCTCTGTCTTGTGAGTATTTGAATGGAGCAAAAAAGTAATGACGTCAGTATTGTTTTGTTCTAATAAACTAATATTGCAATTATATTAACTAATTACTATAATTTGAATAAATTAATTGGCTATGGATATATTAACACAGAGGGGGGAATTATATATATATATATATATATATATATATATATATATATATCGACAATTTAATGATTATCAATAAACCTTTATTTATCTAATTAAGCGATATTTTCTTATCCTGGGTCTTCTTGACTGTAAATAATTATCGGTTAAATGTCACTTCTGCTCAAATTTTGTTCCAAAGAATCATGTATAACTTACAGAATTTTTTTTCTGAGAATCGGTTGTAAAACAGTGCATTAGAAATTTCTTTTATCATAGTTTCTTAAACCTTGCTTAACCTTGAATTATGCTTAAACCTTGAAATTATGCTTAAACCTTGAATGCGCGTCTTAACTTCGCGTTTTAACCCGCTAAAATTTATTTCTTGCCTCGTGTTATGGACATTTCACCAATTTCAAAACAAAGGCATTCTACACTTTCCCAGAACAGAATACAGTCACCTAAGTCAGGATAAAAACCTCAATTTGTGTTATCTCCAGAATATTACCATTTGCCTTATTTTATACTAGTCCAGAGAAAAATATCACTCTGTATTTTTTAATTTTAAAACGTGTTGTGTTTAGTTAACTTTTAAATACTGTATTAGCTTTTAATAAAAAGAATATACAAAAAGTTAACTATGCATTTCGAGGGACAAACTGTTTCTAGTCACTAAGAGGAACAATGCAAAGTTTCATTCAAATCTGTGAGATTTTTTTAGATCTGTAAATGTGGGAATTTAGTGCTTATTTTTATTTTTTCTTGTCAAAGGATGGAAATTTCTATTAAGTATTAAGAAAAGACTGGAATGCACTGTCTAGGTATCGCCCAAAGACAAAAGTCATTGGCAATACTGAATGCCGATTATTCATTTAATGACAGTATTTAATAGCAATTTTGTCGAATTATAAAGAATAAAAAAGTTCGTGATCAAAGGGCGCAAGCAAGATCTATCCTTCAGATTCTCTGGGGTATAAATAAACCCTGTGCCAATTCTGAAGAGTTAAACATACATCAATGAAATTCCCTCGAGAGAGCGACAAAATATATCTTCAACTGTCTAACTTAAACAGACCTTTTCTAAATTTATCTATTATTCTCAGAAAAATAATATATCAACCTGAAAAAAAAAGTTTCGTGTGAGTGAATAACTATGAAACTAAATAGGAGAGTGTTTCTTTGAATCCCCAAAAGTATTAAAATAGATTTCAAATGATGAATAACTTTGGACCCTTACTGAAATCCATTTATCATGGTGATGTAGGGAAGATGACATGCCTCAGTGGAGGATGTTCTTCAGCTAAAATAATCATTAATTAAATGACATTGATTCGACTCGAGTGTACGAACGACTTTATTCGGAGAAACAAAATGATGAAGAAATGTTAGACTTGAATTTATATTAGTGTTCTATGCACAGGTGAGAGGCGAAGACGTGCGTGACCATAAGGAGGGTGGGAGATCTGGATGCACGCAATCCGCGGACGTGCTCCGGTGGTTCCATCGCCGGATGCATCTCTGGGAACCGGTTTCCGGTTCCACATTCCGAGACGGTTGCGTCACGTGACCGTCTGCTACCCCCGTGACGTCACGTGCTGTGCCGGTTGCTTTTCTCCTCTTTCATTTATGCCGAACCAGAAAGTTCGGGGAATACCCAGCTACCCAGTTCAACGGATGAGATGATCCGCTGTCTGTCCCACTGACACGTTGTGTGCCAGAGGATGGTCGCCGAAACTGGCATGCTTCATGAGCTGGTGTTATCGTGTCAACGTGACGTATTCTCTGAATCGCATTTAATCCGTTAGGAGTATCGAAAGACAAAATATGTCTTTGGGACCCATGTTTCTTAATTTGACTCTTTCTCTACTATCAAACACAAAAGTACGCACTTTGCACTAATGAAGAAATCAAATATTTTCATGAAATAGCATTAAAACGGGGAAAATAAGTACTATAACGAAGACGAGAAGCAAATAATTGATTCAGCTGATATTCATCAGTCTTCATGAGTACAAAATAAGGTTGTTTTGTGTTTTATTTTTTCACCGAGCCTACTGTTATCGACTGAAACAATTGTTTTCATCTCCTTTTCAATATAGTACATATTAACCTGTTTTAACCTTGTTTCATAAATAAACTTGATTTACTTTTTATAATATTCGAAACCAATAATAGCGTTTTTCTTTCATGATTTTACTTTAGAAATGTGCTAAATAAAATGATTAGACTATTAGAATGAAAATTCTGCTATCAAGCATTATTTTAATATGCTTATAAAATTATCTAAAACTAATATGTAGATGGTTCATGGAAGTATTACTTTATAAGTATTTCTCCTTAGTCTACATGTGCTGAAAGTAGTTCTTATGGATACCAAAATTGTCGGTAGTATCTTAATTATAAAATGCGGGATTTCAGATCTGTTTAGAACAAGTTCACACAATCTCTATTTCATATACGGTGTTTAGAAAACTTCTTTCAAATTGAAAACTGAACTTGAAAATCTTGAATTCTTAAAAGCTGATTATTATTAATTTTACTTTTTTTCATGTTAGCAACGTTACTCTCTAAATCTCTTTCATTAGACATTTTTCTTAACCTTTAGTAGCTTTCACATAAATTTATTAACATTAGATTTTCTCCTTTTCAGTATTCCCCTTTTCGCTGGAAGTTTGTTTATGGTTTTAAAGGAAATACATTTTTAGATTCTTGATATCAGTTCTCTAAATAAACAGTAGAATTTTTTAAGTGTATTTTCTCAATACGGGAACTAAGTTTTACCGAAATTTAATCTTAATTTCTTTTTCACTAACAAATTTTTTTTTTCTGTTGAGTAATGTATCTTATAATCTTTCTAAATTCTCTTCTAATCTCTCAATATTATATTCTCTCTAAATTTTCGTGATATTACTTGAGAATGTAGAGGAGAAAATGGGTCCGTCCGACGTCAAAATACTTTAAAAACCATTTTTAATCAGTAAACATTACCTGGGGGAACAAACATACATTCAGGAATGTGTATTCTGTTTTTTTTTATCAAGCCTCTGTACACTTGTCGTTAATTAGAAATGTACTGTCGTTAATTAGATATGACCGTTAAATGTGTCGGATGGTGTAGTATAAACTATACACATCCGTCCTGACGCAGGAGTCTGCTAGTTCAATTTGTGAGCTGATCTACTGTATTTTCAGGGCAAAAAACCAATAAAAATTGCGAGGAATTTTAACATAATTCTTAACTTCTTCAAAAATTAAGGCTAAATAAATGGCTAGTATTTTCTTGGTCACATATCAAACTGTTTTAGAGAAATACGAGACAATGACTCAACGTTTATGTAGCTAGCTGGCTTTTAGTGCCAGGGCCAGCAGATTCATGTCTCGCAATTGAAGTGAATTTTTTTAAGGTCCAGACTTAATTTTAAAATGTTGGTTTCAGTATATTGGTCCCCTTCTCAGCAAAAGTACCCATAGCACTCAGAAAAATCGAACTTCCATCATTGTAAACAACTATGTATTTATCGCTTTTAAATGTGCTAAGTTTGTTTCATGATGTCTTCTAGAAGCTTAGTTATTTCATTATCTATAGTACTTAACGCAATATTTCTCACTTCGTCTCCTTAAACACCTGTTTCAGTAGTTTCTTTGAAGAAACACGGCTAATGAGTCAATTATTTCTACTACGCTCCGTATAAACTTGTTTACAGGATTTTTAGGCGATTAGTTGATAAAAATAGGTGTATTATAATATAATTTCCTCATATCGAACCGTCCATCCAAATTATGCAAGTTACTTTATTGACCGTTTAATAAGTGAACAATTTATCGTATTTACGCGTATATAGGCCGCACTTTTATTCCATAAAATAAGTCGGTAAAAATGGGATGCCACTTATACACGAAATTTAAAAATTAAATACAGTAAACACCCTTTAGTTTAGAACACTTTACTACCATAAAATATTAGTATCTATGTACCTTACAACCTATTACACCGTATCATACCCACGACAATTCAATGTATTGTAAATATTGTTTGTATATATTATAACTTAGGACTATTTAATACAACTCTTTTGAGGTCTCAAGAGTTTGTCTTCGTACGAAATAATTCCTCAGTATACTAGTATATATGTATATATATATATATATATATATATATATATATATATATATATATATATATATATATATATATATATAAAACCTTTTTTACACTGAGTTTCACCACCATCAGCTAAGACCTAGTCTAATACTGTTAGGCGAGCATTGAACTCTAAGGAATGTACGACATTGCTACATTTCGCAGAACGATGTTACTTTGAACTACAACGGAATTAAAAAAAAATACTCAAATGTTGTCTCAAAATTCAGGCGCAGCTTATGCATGCACGCGGCTTATACACGTGTAAATACGGTATTCTTTACGTGGCCATCAAGGCATGCAGATGAAAATTTCAAAAAACTTATTTATTCTGGACATTATACTTACACTTGCATGATAAATATTGCATTTCTAATTTTTCAAATTTTTATTAAATTATATTAGTATCCTTATTTACTCAATTATTCATGCCAATTTTTGAATTCTTTTGGGTATTTCCTAAGAACAGTTTAATAGGTCTTTTATGGCTGTGAACAACGGGATTAATTTTGTTTGTGAATTAAAAATTGCGTATAGCCTGGATAGAGGCTAGAAATGAATGAGTTATTAGTATAATTGCGAGTCTCCTTCCCTGTTTAAAGTAGGATGCTCTCTTCTTTGTTAACGTAAGCAATTACAGCTTAATACCCCCCCCCCCAGTTTTAAATACCCTTCTGTGTTGTTCATCGTCTTTGTGTTTTAGATAAGTTAATGTTCCATGCACACTCACAAACAGATTAAGCAAACATAATCGGAAGTTAAACGAGTACCTCCGAAGGAAGTAATGCATGAAAATATTTAGCGAAAGCTGCTTTACTGCTTTTACCACTTGAGTTATAAAAACAATTCAATTTGGTGTGCCAAAGAATAAGTAGGCGGAACATAATCTAGCGCTAGATAATGAAATTTGAAGGGAACTGGAACAATTACTTTACTTGCGATGGCTGAAAAAAGGCTATTTTTTTCTTGAGATAGATTTCTTTATTCATTACCTCCAGTGGTGATTACCCATATAGAGGGTCTAATTGGTAATGCCCTCCCCAGAACTAAACTTTGCTAAATTTTTGGTTGGCAATATTCAGTCTTGAGACTTTTTCAAAAAAGTGATATGTATGAAAAAATTTTTATTCTTTGTAGACTAACATTACTTTGTATAAAATTTTCGTGCTATTACTTGAGAATGTAGTGAAGAAAATGGGTCCATCCGAAGTCAAAATATTGTTAAAAATATAAGTAAAAGAAGTGAAATTGACATAGTTGAAAAACTGAAATAGAAACTCTTTTAACTTGTAAAGAAGAGAAAAGAATTTTCGAAAACTCAGAGTTTTTTTATCAATAAAGTTTTAAAGAGGTCAAGGAATGTGGTAAATAATTAAACATATCTATAAGGGACTCCTTTTTATAATTACGCTACATAAGAGGAAGAATTGTGAGCCGGCCAAAGACTATGCAACACAGGAAATCAGAATTATACTTAACCATGCTTCAAAGTGTATGCCAAGTTATTCTGAAAATTTAGTTGTATTTTCGCTGCTCCACAGAGTAAAAGGAAGTAGTATGACTTAAATCAGACTTAAAACCATAAGATAATGAATATATTCAAAAACTGAAATTCAAATTGTAAGAGTACCATTAAAATTTTGGTTTCATTTTAAGTAATTCTTATTTTTTAAGTTAATTTTATTTAAGTAATAGTCATTAAAAAGATGAAACAGAAATAGATATAAAAAAGGATCCTAAAAAAGTACGTTCTTATTAACACATGAGTAAGAAAATATTATGATGCTTCTCCAAAACAGAAACATATATAAACAAAGTTAAATATTCATATTTCGCCTTTAGTTGACCCAACATACTATTTAAGAAAGGACTGTTTCTTAAAAGGGGAATATTTATTGCAAATACCTCTTGATTAGCACTATGAAATATCTCGGAAGAAAAATTGAAAACTCTTTCAACATGGTTTCACTGTTCACACATTGTGAGATAAGAATTTTGAAAGAACAGCATGAAAGAGAAATATTTTTATATTTATTATTTCTGTCGTAGTTTATATTTCTTTCGTTAATAAAATATATATTGAGAAGAACAATTAAAATTGTAAAATTTTGATTCCTAATATATCATAAATTCCGAAGTTTTAGAATATACGAGAGTAAATTTCATACCTTAAAGTCAAAAGTTCCAAAAACTGCCTGAAAAGTTAAAGAGATCATCATCTGCCTCATAAATAGTCATTTACTCTTGCACAGTAGATGATAGTAAATTCAAACAAGTTCATAGAATTTATGAACATAAATTAATCAAACAGAGAAACAAGAACGGTCTACCGAATTAACCATTTATCAGTGTTTATATAACAGTATTATTTATTTTGTACCTAATGTACGGTTTTCATTAACAATAAGTTTCATTTCGGCAATTTTTGTGAAAGAAGTAAGAACGCTTTTCTGAGTGCTTCTTTTAAGATTATTGAACGCTTTAACTTGTAGAGTCACGTAGTTGCATTCCTTTGATTAATTTAATAAATACAGTTACAAAGGACGCTGCTGATATTTAATAACATAATTCGTTTAAGGAAGGGAAGGGGGATAACTTAATAAGGCGGCATGCAATTTAAACGACCTGGTGTAAAATGGGGGGGGGGGGGAGTTATAGTAGAGTACCATAGAGAAAATGCTTCGTATTTACTTTATATGATTAAAATGCACCATGTTGTGCTTGCACTTACATGTAACTACTTTTTGTGTTTATAGTAAACATTATACATGAGAAATAACTTCAGATTGGGAAGTCTCATGCCTTTAATCTTAATAAATATTGCCCTGTGGTGAAATGTAACTTCGAAATTTTAATATTTTTAGGCATTTTCTAATATACAAACTATGTACTAAAAGTATAAAATTTAACACCTTTTCAGAGAAAATCATTTATTCTCCTGGCATGTAAGATGGGTTTTTTACCAAGCGTGTATAGATTTTGCTTAAGTTGATTTAAAAAAAAATTAAAGCTTGTTTGTTTCGTTAGAATATGTAAATAAGGTCTTCCGTATCATTGACTGCAATTAAAGCATTAATAGAGAATAGCTCACTTCTACCCAGACTTGGGTGTATATAATTTGAAGTGGCACTCTAAATGAATTTGATACAAACACAGTTTATACATGAAACAATGTTTATTGCATTCGTTGCACATATAGAATTTGTTTTTACAGCAATAAGCATACGTACCACTTGTACGGAATATATATTAACATTCAATAGAAATACACCTTGCAAATACTCACAAACCAGCAGAGAGTCAAACCAGCAGTTCTGCTACGTAAACTTTGGGCCTGCTAAGCACAAGCGCCGGTTAACACCTGGAACTGCTTACCTCGTAGCTCCCTCTTGCTTATCTATCAACTTTAACAACCTTTTTTCAACCTCTGTATTAATCAAGCTGCTTGGTATTTATACCAAGCGCGTATGCCGAAATTAGCATATCTCAAGCAGCTTCTTTAATTCATTCACTCAAAAGTTCGATTCTTGTGAATCGAATCTTGTGTATACCTTACACATTATTTCATGATCTATGCCTTTAATATGCTCAAAAAATTTGTTTTAGATACTCTTAAGTTACAGAACAGTTTCTCAAGTCAGACATATATATGCAGTATGATACGTATACTTGTTAAATTCAATTACATTTTCAAGTACCTGCCTTTCAAATATAATATACACTCGCTAAATAAAAATAAATAAAACATTTATAATTTTATATGTAGGCAAACTTTGGATTCCTAAACATTCTAATATGACATGTATTGATTTTTTAAATTAAATTTCTTAAATTGATTCACATCAGTTTGACCAATTACTTTTACTTTATTTGTTTCAATTCTTTATTAGACTGACTGTACTCTGTGTAACGTACAGATAATTTTGACTTTGTGTTCTAGCTTTGATTTTCTTCCCTTTACTATACAAAATATGTTATTTAGTACTATAAGCTAAAGACTTACTCAGTCTTTTCGCTCCTTTTGAGTGCCTTTGTAGGCGTAGTTCAGTTTCACCAAATTCTTTTCTTGTCACAACACGGAGGCCATTTTATCCGACAGAATCATTCTTTTCAGTAGGAAAAGAGTGGAATTTTCTTCCTATCACGTTTCCTTTTTTGAAGTGCGAACAAACGCTGGGCTTCGTAATCAACATTTTTCATTCACATAAGAATTGGATTAGAGAAAGTTTTTACTCCCCTATGGTTTATACAGTATCCTTTATGTTGTGTTTAGACAAGAATTACGGGCTGTTGTTATAACACTTAGTAATACTGTTCTTTAGGGATTCACTTTATATATATATATATATACACACACACACACGCACACACACACACACACACACACACACACACACACACACACACACACAGTGGAACTTCTCTAGCCGGCCACTACACTAAACGGTCATATTTGAATCAGAACTGTTTAATGGGTCCAAGGAGCCAATGTTATGGGAGAAACCTCTTTTCAACGGCCATTTTTTTTTGAACCACTACTGGCCGCCATACATAAACCTCTCTCTCTCTCTCTCTCTCTCTCTGTATATATATATATATATATATATATATATATATATATATATATATATATATATACAGGTGGTTGTCAAAATAAGGGAAACACCTATCAATATGAGTGGTGTTTATGAATGTGCTCCGTATTCCTTAAAAAACAAGTCTGGCCACCGGTATTTTTTTATATATTATAGTGTATGTGCTATTCTACTGTCAGGTAGCAGTAATGAAGCTAAGGGCATCGTGCTTTTGGGGGGAACAGTTTAAAATGCCAAACCTTAAAGACCTTGTGAAAAGGGCAAATTGTTTGAGTGCGTTTAAATTGGAGTATCTGTTACTGCAACCCCCAAGCTAATCGGTGTTTTTCGAGCTATGGTATCGAAAGTCATGATAGCATACAGAGTGCATGGAAAAGCATCCTGTGGCAAACAGAATAGTGAATGAAAGGGAGAGCTGAGTGAAAAAGACGGACGAGGTATTGAAGCGGATTGTGACATAATTAGAAAACAACTGCAAATAAAATGACCGAAGAGCTCAATCTGCATCTGCATGTTCCGGTATCAACCATCAGAGGTAGTCGCAAACAAATCCTTTACAGAAAAGTAGCTATTCTCAAACCACTCGTAATAGATGCCAATAAAAAATATCGTCCACAATGTTGCAACGAGCGCAAAACCTGGTCGAGTAATATGTCGAAAAACGGCATTTGGTCAGACGAATCATTGTTCACATTGTTCCTTGAAACAGGATATGCGTATATCAGGAGAACACCTACTCAAGCGAATGGTTATGGCTGTCTCCTCTCAGTTGTCAATCATGGAGATAAATCTATCAGAGTTTGGGATGGCATCTCATGGTTTTCTTCAGGTGCTATTGTAACCCTAAAAGGGAGATTGAATTTGAAGTACTACGTCGAAATTTTAGCTCACTAGTCCATCCTATGATGCAAACATTGTTTTTTGCAAGACATGGCGTTCTCCAGGATTATAATCCCTCTATACATACAGCTAAATCTATCAAGTATTGGTTTGAAGAGCATGAAAAAGAAGTCAAATATCTTATCTTGCCCTGTACGATCCACCCCGACTATATATCATCCAACCACTGTGATCTGTATAAGCGGATAGAGCTAGGTATCGTTATCCACCACAGGATCTCTACATGATCTTTCATGATTTTCCACTGAAGAATGGTATAATATATTCTTAACCACTATTCATGGCTTGTATAATCCGATTCCAAGGGGAATCAGATGGTATTACATGACAGAGGTGAGTCTGTGCCATATTAATAAAGGTTTTCATGATGTTTCTTAGTGTTTCCATTATTTTGATAACCACCTGTATATATATATATATATATATATATATATATATATGTGTGTGTGTGTGTGTGTGTGTGTGTGTGTGTGTGTGTGTGTTTGTTTGTTTGTTTCTCTGATGTACAACCACGTACTCATTACCGTATGCACCACCTGAAAGTTAAGGATAGGAAAAGTATTAAATTTCAATACAGGTTACTTTAATGAAAATTATTTTTCCTTTCAAGTTTTGTTCTGCTTGATAAAATTAAAACAATTGCATTAAAATAGCTAATTTTCCTTAGATAAGCTATAATTTTTAAATTGAAAAAATTATTGAGGGTAACTTAAGTGCATTGAAATTAGCGTTAATCTTATCAGTCATAGTCAATATATCTATGAGTTATATACCTGAAAGAGATTGTTCAAAAATCAGGTGAAACAAAAACAATATATCCTGTGATAAATTTTAGAAGCTCGAGGGAACTAAATAAATCTTAAAAATAAAATATATTATCATCCACAATAACTAATACTACTTTAAATTGTGCATTATAATTCACTGTTAATATGCAATAAGTCCAATACATTAAAACTCTCTACTTTATTAATTCCTAACCAATTATGAATATCTACAAACGCCCACAAAGCTATATAATTGTGAGAATTATTAAACTGCTTGTTCTGATTTTAATTCCTTCATTAAACCTATATCTTATATGGCTAATGAAATTTTTGTGATCCGAATTACTTTCTGACATAAACATCTTTTAATTAAAAGTATATTTTGAATCAAATTTTCTCTTGAATAATGGTGGTCCATTTGAATTACCTGACATAGACGTGTTTTATGCAGGAAGACTGATTGGTGGGTCAGTAAAAGCTGCAGTGTATGCAAATAAATGCATCTATTACTCTCATACATGCCTTTCTCTTTTCACGAAACGGTTCAATTCCAGGTTGTTGTTTTCTCCTCTCCCTACCGCAGCGTAGAGCTCCATTTGACCCATCGGATTATTTCTCTCTCTTTGAAGGGGAAAAAAATCGAATTCCTATCCAGAGACATTTCTTTTTTAAAGCGCGAACTAACATTAAGCTCCGTAATCATCATTTTTCACTAGTATAGGGACTGTATCCAGAGACTTCGTTTCCCCTGTGTCAGATATTCGGGCGTCGCGTCTCCGCAATTGACACGTCTCCGTTTTTCGAGACCTGCAAAGGAGGGAGGGCCTTTTAATTGACCCTCGATTAACGAATACAGTTTTTTTCTTACTTTATAATTAGTGAAGTACCCGTGCTTTTTCACATGCCGTCCTTGTTCATTAAGACCCATATCCTTGATAGCACTTCTTGCCTTCGTTAAGGACATATTGAATTTCTTGAAGACGTTGCATTACGTCTCGTAATTTACATGCTGTAAGATTTTTTTTTCTCACTTAAATTTGCTGGATCCGGGAAATAAGGTCTCTCTCTACCGTGGTTCCAAGGAATTTAATGAAGGTATTCTCGCTGTGATTTCATTGCATCTTTAACCGTGAGGTATTTGTTGTAATTTACTGAGCAAGAAATCCTCCTCATTCGGTGGTATACTGGTATTTTATGGTTTCACGTTTAAAACATTTTCATTAGAAGGAATTCTTTTTGTTTAAAGAGGGTAAAATCTAAATAAAATGTGCCGAAAAATGATGGTATTTATTTTTTTAAAAGTACAACACACCAATATTTCTTTGCAGATGGTTGTGTAAAATATTTTGTGTTTGAATTTCTGTCACTGGATGGGCTAATAGCCCTCTGTGTAAAATAATATGAATGTATTCATGTGATGTCAATAGGGGAATTTGATTTTCTCAGTAAAAGGTGTAAATAGAGATGCGTGTGTTTGAAAACGTGGTTTGGTTTAGCGCGCTATGGTCAACTTTTTGCTACATGAGGACTATTTTAACCGGGACCTACAGTTTAAAGCCGATTCAGAACGGCTACAAACATCCATGCCAGCAGTGGGACTCGAACCCACCGGATCTAAACCGAATTCCAGCACCCTAGCCATTTGGCCATCGCCTGTTAAAGAGGTATATCAGACTAAGCCTCAAAATTTGTTACTTGAAACTTTATGACTTGAAACTCTTATACAGCATATGAGTGCAGAAAAGCCTATTTTCTTTTGAAAAATTGTATATACTGACTCTGATATACCTTGAAATATTGTGAAATATCTGCTAATGAGAAGTCTATTTTATTATTATTTGTGACGATATTATATTCCAGAGTGTTTTCTGGGAATAAAAAATTGAATATTGTTTGAAATGTAACATAAATATTCTAACACTTTTTGAGAGACTGAGAGGAAGATTGGTAGATTTTCGTATTTATTTTTATAAAATTTAGACCTAATTTTGCTGAGTTCACATGTGTCACCTATGGACCCCAAACCTAAAAAGTTTGGCTGAAAAAAATTCCATCAAAAGTGCATAATTTTGCTCATCATAACGAAAGACGGTTTATGCACATAAATGAAAATTTATTTCATATTATTTTTTGCAACTGCTATACATTTTTTAATTACAAACCTGTAAAACCATTTCCTGACAGATTTCATGCCAATATTCTTTTTTTCTAGTCCGTTTATGCGTGCTTGGCAAAATATCAGTTACGAATTTATGCATATTTATTAATTATCAGCAAAATATTGATATAAATGCTTAAGTCTTGGAAATTTTGCAACATTTTGAATATTTTTGTCCAACTCAGATCTGTTAATGGGCTGTATTTTAGTTGAAATTTATTTTCCCTTTTCCAAAAAAAAATATATATATAAATAAATCTAATGATAGTTCCGTTCATTTCAAAAGATCTCATGATAGAAAATTCTGATTGTGCTCTCATTCTTTGCTGTGTGTCATTAAGCATTTTTAAAATAGATACTATGCCATTAAAACCTTAGATGAAAAATTTATCATCGTAAAACCTCGGTAAAAGATAGTACTGTTGATAGAACTTTGATATAAAAGATAGAATGCTGTAAAATAATTCGGAACCGATGCCCATGTTGAAAAAAAGAACGTGCCTAAGTCGAAAAACGAAAGCGTAAAATTTTAACTCATCACAGCACCACGAATCTAATATCATTACTCTTCATCGTAGCAACATGAAGATGTCAATCTAAATTTAAACGACAAAAATTGGGAAAATAGGCACATGATTTTCAATGTTCGCAAGAGGTTTGCAATGTGGCTTCTTTTATCTCCGTTTGGCGCCGCCAGGAAAATTTAATCATCTTCAGGACAAGTTCGCTAGGGAAATTTTTAGTCATTAGGTAAATTGAGGGATAATGCGTTATTAATGAGTTTTGGAGGTTCAGTTAGGAGAGCAACGATGTACGGAAGGGTAATACACAGTTTAAAAAATACTTTGCGAAAATGTAAGCTGTAATTTGTGTGCTCCATTTTTTACCCACCGTTTTTGACTTTTTAATAACATCGCTTGTACGGATTTACGTAATCGGATAGCGATGATCTTGTTGGAGTGTCAGTTTTACCGCTTCAATAGATACCAACGTGAAAAAAAATGTTCTCAAAGAGGTTTGGAAAAATCCCTCTCTACTATTTTTACTATCTGAGTATTTTTATTTTATATTTCCCGAATCCTTTCTTAAATGACGTTTGCTCATATAGTTGAGGTGCATATTGTTCTTCGTATTTCGCATGTTTGAATTTTCAAGTTCTGTGATGCGGCCAGTGAAAGTTTTCATTGTTTAGGTCAATGACTTAAGACTGCCGTGTACTAACCCTATTAGATTTGCTCACCTTAATGTTAACCTATGGAGAAAATTTGTCCATGGATTGAGACTTGGATTTAAAAATTTTTTTCAAAAAATTGTACTCCATAATAGAGAAAAAATTTTACACCTTGGAGCATATTTCTTTTTTTCTTATTAATGCAAATAGTATTTTAAAATTTAAATTATTCGGGGGGGGGAAAATCTGGTCAAGTGTGTTTTAAATGCTCATAAATTCCTTTGTTGAGCGAAATTTATAAAAAGAATCCTGTTTCAAGGAGCAGAAAAGTTCAGGCTATCAGAAAATACTATTTTTTTGGATTATCAGCATTTATGTAGCTGTCAATAGTAGACATATTTTCTCCATAGATTAACAATGAGGTGAGCTAATCCAATAGGATTAGTACACAGCTGCCTTAAATGTCATTCATATCTTTCTGGTAAGATAAAAATACAAAATTACTTTTCAATTCAATGGTTTTCTTAGCACGTACATAATTATAAGGCCCGTTATAGTTTTTTTTCTTTCATGCTATTCATAGATTACTATGTTTTAATACTCTCAAGAAAACTAGAGCGTTCCCATTGATTTCAAGACTTTACTCTCAGGGAATATATCTAAAGATACATCATCCAAGGAAATAAACCTCCCGTGTAGCTACATGCCTTTACTGTGAGTGCATTGTCATGTTCGAATCAAATGATACTGATTATCGCTTACACTTGAAGCAGGTGCTGAAATAATTACAAGGAAAGAAAGAACACTTTCTGCCTTGTCGTCATTTTTGCACTACAATTAGAAAGTGTATCAAGCTGCTATACAGTATAAGGTAGTTAACCGAATCAAATGGCTTAGTTCTTCAATTCTACTCTAAAAAGAATTTGTTTACCAGCTTTTATCTTGCTTTCTTGTTCTTTATCCATCTCCCCATGAAACAGACGTATAATTTCCGTAGTAACAAACCACTGCAATTGGTCTTTCTCGATAAAGAATAAATGATACAAAAATGATACAAAATTATACTTTTAATGCTACAATAACGAACGGTGCTTAATGGTGTGTAATAAAACAGGATGAGGAAATTTAAATTGAAGATTAGTTTAATGTTGTTATTGTCATGTAATAAATTCTTTAATCTTCGAATAAAAGACTGAATCTCCATGACAAATCATCAAATTTTCCCTTTTAGTATTGCAATTATATTAATAGATAAAGGATTGGGTTTCTCTCTCACTCCCTCTATCAGTTTTCCAGAACTTTTAAAGAAGATCATTTTTGTAGCTGGAGTCTTGTTGTAAACTTGAGAACAATACAATTCCAAGAGCTTAATAAAATTTCTTATTGACAATCTTTATAATATTTGCAATGTGAGATTGTCAGCTCTCATTTTAGAAACGAAATATCTAGTAAACTTTTCTTTATGTTTGTGTATGCGTGCGCCACTTTGATTCCGTGTGATAAAATCACAATGAATTTCTAATTTTAGGTCGTTTAATACCCCTTATGAATATTAACTCTATTTCCTTCTTGATATTCCAGTCAATGTTAAGAGTTGTTCGTACGTAGAATAAGAATTATTTCTTTCTTGCCTACTTTGATTAAAATATAAAGGATCTGAGTGTAATTGAATGAAATATGAAAAGAATTCCTTTCTCCCATCAGCTCTATATGAAAAGCCATTCACGGCCGAACAACACTAAGGAAATGATTCATGATTGTGGGATATATGCTGAGAAAGTTCAATGAGAAAAAGTAAATTGTACTTGCATGATATTACTAATAAAAGCTTAGAAAAACCTAATTATTTACTCGTCTTCTTTGCAACTGCTTTAGTGGAGCACTCAGGGGCAATAAGCTTGCAATACTATAAACAAAAATTTCTTAAGCGTTATTCTCAAGTATTATTCTCAAGCGTTATTCTCAAATATTTCATTTAATCTCAAAAAGGGATTTAATCAGAATCCCTGGTATAGAAGGCTTGTACAGCATTAAAGAATATATTTGCTGGAATATTAAAACTGTCGTAATATAAATGTTTGTGTAGAACTTACAGAGAATATAGAAAGTGATTGAAGTTTAGTTTCTTGATTCTGCATTTCTCTTTTTTACATCATTTTTATCCTCTGTAAACTATGTAACTGTGACGTTTCCCTTGCGGGGCTGTTATATTTGTCATGAGACATTTTCCATAAATTATTGGGACATATTTGTTCTCTTGAAACAAATTATTACACTTGGAATCACAACGAGTAAAATGTGCTTAAATTTATTGGTTTTTTGAAGTTTAAAACTACATTTTCCCTAAATCCAGGAGATTCCCCTTATATCCTTTTTTAATTCGAAGCATCTTATGAAAATTATTTTATTCAATTCATTTTTATTACTATATGAGTTTTTGTGTATTTCAATTTCTCTGGTTTCTTAATATCTTAAGCAATTAGTCGAACTATTCATCGTTCTTTTTTTAATATTTTTATGGAAATAGTGATTATTACACTTAATATTTTTACCGAAAATTATTCAATTAAAATACAAAAATCCGCTAAGCTTTTTTTTTTATTCGATTCCAGAAATTTTTACCAGTTTTATTTTGAGGAATAAAACTATTGGGCTCATTAACATGGGTACGAAAACGTGTTTTCGTAATTTTTTAGCATTTTAATTAAAAAATTATCTCACTTAAAGTGTTCTATTTAGTATAATTGTAAATATGTGATAATTTTTTATGAAGCATAACTTTTTTTTATAATTGAATTCTCTTTAACTTTCAAAATATGTTTTCAACCTCGTAAAATCTACTAATGAAAGCATTAAATAAAATGTGCGTTGTCCGTATGGGATACGAGGTACTGTTTATAATTTATTTTTTAAGCTTTTGATTAACGGACTACACTAAGTACACACGAATCCTTTAGCTTTTAGTTCCAATTTTGAAGAGCTTTTACTTAGCTCCTTTGTCGTAAGCTCATTTTGTTGTTGATGAATATTCATATAGAGCAAATGCAATATTAGTAGTAAAGTATTTTATTAGGTAGTAAAATGGTATATGGAGGCAGTGAATTTTTCCTTTTGAATTGACTCATGTAAATTTTTCAATTTGATTGTTCGATCAGGATATATGAAAAAGTAAATAAGAAAAGATAGAAGTTAATAATTGATAAAAAAAGAAATTGAAAAGCAAACGCAAAAATGTTTTGGCTCCGTTTTAGAGTGATTTCACTTCAGATTAACTCACTACATAATGATAAAATTTACTTATAAATTGTGTTATTAGAATGTCTTAAGGGTCTACTCATTTTTTTCTTATATATTGAAAATAACGGCAGCTAAATCGAGCGTGACTATGTTTATTATACTTAAATTTTATTGCATTATCCATCTTCGTACTAGTCATAATACTTCTCCGCTTTTAACATCGAAAAATCTCGGATTAAACGTCACTTCTTGTTGAAGTTGAAATCTATGCAGGCAGATTCCTGGTATTGGTTTATCTCCAAGCATGAAGAGGCTATTTATCCATCGCTATTTCCTGCGTGATAATATTCGCCTGTGATATGATGGAGTGAATAAATATCACGTTAGAATATCTTTTAAATATGAGGACATGAAAAGATAACATGATAAAAGCCTTTAACCAAATGTTTCTTTGATCCTGAATTCTTATACAGAGTTTCCATAATTATTATATTTACAAATTTTTACGAATACAAAATATTTGTGATTACAAATGGTGAGTATTCATAAGGTTTTAAGCATATTCTATAAAACTAAATTATTTTCATAAAATGAATCTTCTTATTTTATAGAAATAAGTCTACGAACACAGTATATGAGAGAGAAACTTTTAATACACATTTAAATTGTATTAATCTGGAATATATTTAATGAGAGCTTTGACTGTCGACTGAGTATAAAGTTTAAGTATTTAATTTGCTTGTGAAATCAACTTCCCGTCGATGTTATAATTATTGAAAATTTTAAAAACCGTAAGACACCTAACTAACTGCAAAATGAATTAGAGAGATAATGGGATGTTTTATATAAAAGTTTAAATACAGCATTTATGCAAAATATCAATAAAGTGTTTAGAAGGATTATTAATCGTATCAATCACTAATTTCATCATAATTGTACTATAGCTTATCAATTTCTGAAAGGGAAAAAAACGAATCACATACAAATGTCTATACAAATTTGTTGTAATCACATACAAATGTCTATACAGTATTTGTTCTAAAAAATAGAAAACATAACCCCAAAGAAAAACTGTTAAAAAAGATTTCCGTAAGGCAGTACGTTAGAACAAAAGTTTTCGTTAAAAAATAGGACGCATGAATGTGCTCAATGTGTAATGAGTTATTTTAACTCTACCTCAAACGGCTTTCCCATAATTCAGTTTAAGGTTGTGGCTGAGGAATTTGAGCTCCTGTATAGAAGTTTGATTTGCAAGTAAGATTTGATATGAGTGGAAATGCTCTTTTTCTATACAGGTGCAATATTTTACTTGCAAATCGAACGTAAACTTATTTTGTGCACTTCTCGTTCCGACTTCTTTCCATAGTGTGGGTTCGATTTTTCATTAGGTTTGCAAAATTTTACACCCAATCTCCCTTCACGTTTTAGCTTTGATCTGCACATTTCAGGATGCTTTTGAATATATTCTAGTGTTTTCTTCTTTTATTGTATTGCTTGAAAGGTTTTATTTATTTTCTTCGATCTAGTGTCGTCATTTTCGTTCATAATGATTTTATCTTTTTTATAAAATTAAGTTTGAATGTAGAGAGAATATCAGCAAAGCTTTTTAAAATATATTTTAGTTATACGCGTAATGCATTAATTTTTGTTTCTTTCTTATTCGTTAATGTTTATTTACTAAATATTTATTTGTAATACATATGTATGGTTTTTCTCTTTCTAGGTAAGCCATTCATTTTGGAAATCTCTGTTACCTAAGTGGAATATTTAGTCGCGCGCTGTCTATATGGGATACGAGGTACTGTTTATAATTTATTTTTCCGGCTTTTAACATGCTATAATAAATATCATTAAATTCTTTAATCGTAGTTCATTATTTAAAATTTCTTTAATCGATGGAAATTTCGTTTAGTTGCCCCATGGGTTGCCCCAGAATGCATATTTTGAATATTATATAACCAAATATGAAATTAAATACGTGCTGTGAAAAAGATTTATGTCTCCTTTCTGATAAACACTTGTATATAATTGTAAATACTCGAGATTCATACGAAGTATCGATGAGGGTTATACACCCTTTCTGCATATCTTACGAATATTTCATGCATATTAGACTGTATACATGAACCTGTACTGCAATGATTTATAATCTATATAATTTTCCTGCGTAAATTTTGATTACTATCCTTACATCTTACGTAATTTTGTAGTAAAAGTTTTAAAAGAATTTTAATAAGAATTCAAATTATTTAAAAGATGTTACACAGTATCTACCAGATTTACATGGGCAGTTTCAAATTATGTAACTTTTTAGGACCTTTATCGTGACTAATAATCTGTACTTACTCTAGAAAAAGTGAATGATCAGATCAAATTAAGAAGGGCCAGTAGTTAAAAAAACTTAATTGAGCTTAATGAATCACTCATGTAAATCCCTTTACTATATATGTGGACGATTTTTTTAACTTTTCATGATCTCTATCAGATTTCCCAACTTTTCTGAACTATTTCTAGACAATCTGGTATATACTTTGTATATTATTTAATTACAGTCATCTGCATATGCATGTCATACATATGCATATTATACCGTTATGGGTGTAAATTAATATTACAGTTGCCGTAAACAGTTTAATGCATTTTAGCAGAAAATCGATTTACCATTACTTTTCTCTCATCAGGCGTACACTATAGAAAGTCGTTAACTGCAATGGCAGGCAATTCAAATGAAAATAATAATAATAATAAAATAAAAAAATTAATAATATAAAAAACCATAAAAATAAATGAAAATATTTTGAGCACGTTATTATAAATTTTATTGATTTTGTTTCATATGCAATTTAACCCGTTTACCTATTGTATAGGTTTAATACTTTGAATAAGTTCAATATAAAATTCAAGTAAAATGGTGCACGTTTTATCTTCTGTAAAAGTGATAACATTCAGTTGAAAAGCAATTTCTTGCAATATGCTTTCGTGAACAAATTTCACTTCTTTGAAGAAAATTAAGTTTTCAATAGATAATGTATCAATTTATTTTCGTGATTTGTACCTATTTCGAAATATGTTATTCGTATCTTATAGGATACTTTAAAGTAACATTTTGTTCTATTGTAAGCGTGTTTCTATAAATAAAATGAAATCAATAGCTCGATCAATATCGAAAATATAAATTGATATTTTTACTCTGTAGTTTTAGGTAATAATCTTACTCTGTAGTTTTAAAATAGTTATTTTTAAAATCGACTTTTTAGGTGTGTTTTAAAATTTTTTTAATAGAGTTTTTGTGCATGCGTGTGTTTGTGTATAAACAAATGTATGCATGAGTCTGTGTATGTATGTATGCATGCATCTTATGACATGTTTCTACTTTTTATTCTTTCCTTCTATAAGTAAATGTTGCTGTAAATAGTAATGTTTAATATTGAAAGGAATTTTTAAGAATGGGAAAAAATGTTGCATAAGCATTTTTTCTGCTCCATTTCTTATGCTAAATAACTAAAAAATATTCGAAATTATGTCATTCAAAACAGACTTTTAATATCTGTTGACACTGTAATCAATGATCCGAAAATTGTATTTTATTCTCATACGTTTTATTTTGGAAGACTTTTCACAAATTCATTATAATGAACAATATGTCTCGTATAATAATGCACTTGATATTTACTTTTGTTCTCAATTTTGAACAGAATAATAGTATTTAGTGAAAAATTTATGCTATATATTTTTAAAATATTCCTCAAGACTGAACCCAGTTTTACACTCTCGCATAGAATAATTTTATTCATTTTCGTAATATTTTCCTTCTTTTACTATGATAAAAAAAATATTTTTTCAATATTCTTAACCTATTAAATGCATTATATATAAATACTTATTCGCGATAATATACAACTTGGAACGTGACAGTTAAAATGAATTTGTTTTTAAACTTTTAACTATCAATAACAACTAGTACTTATAAATACAATTTTTCTTAATTTTTGAAAACATTTTCAGTGGAAATTTCAACTATTATATATAGTAAAATATTTTTCAAAGTTATAAAATTTATATACGTAGTTTCTTTAATACAGTATTGAGAAATACAGTTATATTATTTTGGCTGATGTGTTAATTTATAAAAGCTGTAGAAATAATGACACAAAAGTGATAAAATGCATTGCCCTGAGATAAATTGAGATAAACTAATTTTGGGGATGTAGAGTTTATCTCAAGTTCATTTATCGAGACTTAAATAATGAAGTTAAATTAATATATAGATGTTTGATATTATATAAGCGAGGCAGCTAATATCTTTATAAAGAATATAATTATTGAGTTGTAATCATTACTGTGAAGAGCTTAGCTAAATTTCCAGAAAGGCTTGAGTATTACTGTAGGTAGAATAAAAAAGCACTTTTAATTCTTGGTGTTTTAATATTTATTTATATTTAATACTTTACTCTATGTTTACAAATATTATCATTAATGTCTAAAAATTATTTTATAAGGATTTAAATGTGTGGTGAGTTTTGATATAAGGGAAGTTTGTCAGAAACTTAGCATGTTAAATTATACTAATTTTGTTGAATCTTAATGACTAGCTTTACATCCAATATTACTCTGTATTAAATGATGACCTTTAATTCTTAAATAAAGAAGCGCCGTTTCAAATTCTTATTCATATAGAAAAAAGGTTTGCAACGTACATGTATGTGTAATAGAAAAATTGTTTCATCTTGTTTTTAATGAAGGAAATGTATAAAAGGTGTTTCAACAAATACAGTACTAAAAGTTTAGAAAAGTTAGAAATTTTATATTTCGACGTATATGAAGAATGTTTTATGCTAAATATTTTATTCAAATACAAGAAATTTTTATATTTTCTTATTAAAAAAGGCTATAATATAATTATTTAGGTTCATATTGTTGATTGTAATATTAATAGCCTCAACAGGCTTCGGAAAAAGTTATTGATGCTTCATACCCTATTACCTTTAACATTGCCCTAAATTTTTTTGCATGAAGGCTGAAATATGCAACACGCACACACACACACACACACTATATATATATATATATATATATATATATATATATATATATATATATATATATATATATATATATATGTATATATATATATGTATATATATATATGTATATATATATATGTATATATATATATGTATATATATATATATATATATATATATATATGTATATATATATATGTATATATATATATGTATATATATATGTATATATATATATATATATATATATATATACATATATATATATACATATATATATATATATATATATATATATATATATATATACATATATATATACATATATATATATATATATATATATATATATATATATATATATATATATATATATATATATATATATATATATATATATATATATATATATAAATATTTTATGCTTTATCACAGGACTGGGAAATTTTCAAATAAAAGTCTATATTTTGTATGTAAAAACTATATATATTTGTTCATGCATGCATGATAATGTAAGTACTATCTCTTCTATTTAAGTTCTAAGTTGCAATAATTTTTGAATTCCCGAGTTCAAGAATCTTATGCATACTATAAAGCTATATAGCATACATTAACTGACTTCCATCTTCATTAGGTTTAACGGCGTATGGAGTGAAATATACAATAATATGAACTCTTGTACTCATTACACCGAAGTCATAAATACGGTTTACATCCTCTGTTTCAGTGTGGAGGAATTAAAAGTTTTGGAATTGGCTTCGAGTACCAAGGATATTGCTACTTATTTATAGCCCATTAAAATGTCAGATACAAGATGGTGGCCTGGAATTTGTTTCGGAGCTTCCTTAAAAAAAGCGGTTTTCCAAAATGCACATTGCGTTTGATAGCTATAAAAAATTTAAATTGCTTCGATAAGAAAATAAACTTATTTGATAACTGTATGATTCTGATATTTAATGCTTATTTCATATTTATATAGTCGTCTTTAGCACTTAATCGGACTTTTTATTTCGGATTTTTGCATCAGAAAAATTAGTTGAAAAAGTATTTGACCCATATTTTGATGGTTTTACTGCACTTGCCTCATATCTATGGAGATTTCTTTGAAAGTTAGTTAGTTAGTTAGTTATGCTTTATGGTTTGTTACAAAAGTGGATGATTAAAATACAAATGCGATAAATAATTCTTCAAGCAGTAATTTGACTCTTTCTAAATAAAGAAATCAAAAATTTTAAATTCATTTGCTCAGATTGATTTGTTACAAAGCAAAAGCTCATTCGTATTTGAAGAAGGAAGTGCATGTGCATGTACTGTTTTTCAATAACGAAGATATTTTCCTGATACAGGTATGTTAATAATATAATTAAAAAATATATCAAGCATTTTTTAGTTAAAATTATTTAATTTCTTATTTTTATTTAGTTTATTGAAAAGCTAAATAACAAGTAATCGAGTTCTTGTTTTTACAAGCACTTTCCTTACACTTTTTTTTCAGCACTAAAAAAATTTAATTTCTTTAAATAAGAAAATTCATCTGTCTCACCTACAAATTTAAAGCCATTCAACCTGTGTAAAGCATTCGAAAGAATTCAATATAGTTTCATTATGTTATGTAGCTGTTGCTTATACTATTTTCCAAAAATTTATTTTTGCGCAACTTAAAAATATCTCAAAGATTAAACTTAATATTCATGGCCAATTGTAGACGCAGACTGAGAGGCGAGGTAAGTCAGCATTTTATTGTCTTTCTTTCGCTGATGTATCCTTCTTCAAACACGTTGTAGTAAAATAGAATTACTTTCAAACCAGATGGGGCAACTTAACGACTTTTCTCTTTAGTTAGATTTGCAAACTTAATGCAGAAATTTCTAACGTTCTGTTCGATTTGAGCTTTTGCTTTTTCACCTTTTTTTCTTATAAATGCTGTTGTGTTGCAAAAATGAACTTTTTTTCAGAAATGCTTTATTATTTTTGTAGTGCATTAATGATATTTATAATCCCCATATTAATCAGTGAAATATATAACAGGCAATAGAATGTGGAAAGATAAATGTACATTTATACATAAAAATGTAGATATATACATTCTTATAGAGATGGACAGTTGAAAAATACTCCTAATTTAATGAGAGGAAATAGTAAAACATAAAACAAGACCTCTTTTAAAATTAAATTTACAACCCAAGACTTACACTAAGTAACTATTCTTACTGCAATACCATTATAGTTCGCACATCACACGTTTTCACTTTAGCATCCTTAAATATATACCAGCTTTAACGTTGAGGTAAAATTCAGTTCAGTCGTAATGTGCATGTGTGTATGGGCAAATATACTCACATTTCATTTTAAATATTACTGTGGGACAGTTTTTGAATAAAAATGTTACCGTTGAACAGTTCTGTTTGTATTTATGAACATTACCTTTTATCATAAGGTTTTTTAAATACTTTATATAAATATGATATATTAAGATGTTTTATGTTTTAATCAATTAATTTACAATAAATCTAAGTGTACAAACGTTAATAAATGCCTATATGCGTACACATCTACATGGTTATCTCTTTCTCCTTGTGTTTATATATACAAGTGTGTTTATGAACAAGCTTACTTCAGTAAATGTAGTGGAAATATTTCTCACCTGTACTACATATATGAGCACACATACATTTGTACGTTGGTGTGTTTTTCAATAGTATTATTGTTTCATAATTTAGAGATGAGTAACAAGCTCTGCCCTGCGTTATAAACCTAATGATTTTTAATCCGACTGGATAAAAGATTGATATAATATATAGGGTTAAGATTTTCTTGTAACATGTAGACCACATATCCTGGTTGGAAACGCATAATCAATTTCTTGCTGCTATTTGAGACTGGCATTTAAATTTTAAACAAAACATATTACTAAGTTCATTTTGAGTATTTAAAGCTATATATTCCCTTTAATAAATTTTTTTCAGCATTTGATTTTAATATTTCTCACTTAGTTTTTTCATATTAGCTTCATCCTTTGCACTTCCTCCCTGCAAACCTTAGAATAAAAAGATTTAAAAGCCTCTCAAAGGGAGTTTCATTTAATAATATTTAAATTGAAATAAATATTTCTTGAAACATAATCACTTTATGGAACATTAATCATGATTTCGTGTACACTAGGAATGCAATTAGTGGATTACATAACATGTAATACCTTACATTACGTAACTTGAATGTGTTATTTTCCGCAAATATAGTTTATAATGTTTTAAAGTAAAGACCACTTTTCTATCTATGAGATATTTTATTATAATAAAGAGATTTTTATTCGCCGTTTTGACATTTCATGAGTTAAGATATAATTTTAAATCCTCTTAGATTTTACAAGAAAAAATCCGTTATAGAAAATTATATAGTTTTATAAATTGTCTCTAAAAAGTATTTTATGCTAAGGAAATGTTCTGTGGGGTACGAACTTTGCCATTTTGTAAATTACTAAAATTTTGGCGAGTCGTCTAAAAATAATGTGTGGTTCTTGGAATAATTCAATTATAGATGACTGCAGAAAGAATGCTTTTACATATACACTTTCGTTACTTAAATTATTCTACCGTCTTCAAAAAAATTCCGTAATTTGATCAACTTAGTTGTTTTAACTTTCCTTTAGGATAATTAATTTGGATTAATCAAGTTCTCTCCCACTTTCCCCCCTCAGAATTCCCAGACGTCCGTCCCTTCCCTCGCACTGACGATGACGCGAATTTCATCAAAGTAGACCTTCAAAAATCGTATGACTAGAAATTTTCAAATATCACTTCTGTTTATTCTGGGAAAAAAACTGAGGCGAAAGGAAATTGAATTTGAAAATTCGATGCGCTCTCTCACATTGGAAATTCCTCTCCAGCGAATTTAAATAAACGGAGAGAGGAAGCTTTTGTCTCTCTCGGTGACTGACGAATATTTTTATTTATCTTCTATTCATTTCTGATGCCATAATTTTACCTTCCTTAACCCCTTCCCCCCGCTTTTTTGACCCCAAGGGAACAGCAAAAAGAAAGTCGAGAGGTATGAAGTTAGTTCGATTTTTTATTATCTGCTTCAAAATGTCTTCTTATTACAACGCACACTGGGCTGCAGATATTTATTTTTGCCCTGCTTTTTTCGCTTTAACTCTTCATCTATGATTTTAGACAGATGTAATTAACTTTTATTCTCGTTGTGCTTTCTTCATGGACTGCTTTTTAACACACTATGATAGCCGAAATGACAGCGGATGGAAATGGAAATCGTAAAGAGGAAATAAAACGACAGGTTTGCCTTGCGGGTTATTACTGTAATGTTTAACATCATGTATGATGTTTTACAGCTTTGTCATTCAGAGCTGTGTTTTAGCTCGGCTAAATGACATAAGCTGGATTTTCGATTCTTATTTACAAATTTTATTTGACACTTAGAATGTTCCATGATGGTTTTTTTCATTAGTTACTTTCAACGCATTTATTATTAGATACTCCATTCTCTCACAGATTTTCCTTAAAACAGAAGTCATATTTTTGATATTTAAGTTTCATGAAATTTTCTTTTTCACCTTTCATTTATTTTTTTAACTTCTCTTTCAGTTAAAATATGTTTTTTTAATTCATTTTTTAAAATAATTGTTAATGTAACTAAATTGTTTAGTTTAAATTTTAAACTCTATTAATTCATAACCATTTAGTCCAATAAAAGAAAGTGACGGATATGGGTTCAAAAAATAACTTTATTCGTGCAGTTACAGTTGGAACATAAAGAAAAATATGAACTGCAAACTGTTAAATGAAGTAAAAATTAGAATTTTGCATCTTCAAATTTTCTTTTTCATCTTTCATTTTTTTTTTAACTTCTCTATCAGTTGAAATATGTTTTTTCGAATTCATTTATTTAAATAATTTAATAGTTAATGTAACTAAATTATTTAGTTTAAATTTTAAACTTTATTAATTCATAACCATTTAGTCCAATAAAAGAAAAGGATGGATATGGGTTCAAAAAATTACTTTCTTCGGACAGTAACAGTTGGAACATAAAGAAAAATATGAACTGCAAGCTGTTAAATGAAGTAAAAATTAGAATTTTGCATCTTCAATTTTAAAAATAAAAACTTGTTCGGTTATTCACATGCAGTATTTTTCTAATTTTAGTGATAATAAATATATTATAATGCTTACACAGCTGTAAAAAGTCATTAAAATATATTTCTGTCGATTAGGATAAAGAATTTTATAAATTACATTTGTTTATTATGAATTAAATACAACGGTATCAATTTATTGCTTTTCCCAATAATAGAAAAACATGGTTCTGTCATGATTTCATAAAGTTTCATTCTTCACGCGACTTTATTAATTATGTAATTACATTAATATTACTGTGTCCTTTCATGCACCTATATTTTCTGAATTTTACGAACCAGTTCACTGTTTAAGATCCAAATATTTTAGACCATTTGCCCGAATTTCTAGTTTATTAAGCCTTTATTAGATGATCTTAAATTAGCAATATTGAAAGCTGGTAAGCTTTGTAGATCCTTAATGTCTCTCCCATTCCATTAATGCTGTTTCCTCTCCTACATATGTGTAAGTTATTAGTCACCTAATCAAACATTCCGATAACAGCGTCCCACTCTTTTTTAATGGCACCAGGAATGGGAAATCGGAGTTTGGCACTCTAGGAGGCTTCAGTGTTATCCCACGAATCTTTACTAATGCTTGGATTAGCTCGATTTTGTTGGTTTAAATCTTTCTTGGCTATGCAGGGCGTCGCTTTACCCTGATTTCCCTTCGGGCTCGTTAAAGCTAGACTAAGGATTCCGTTTTCCTAATGAAACTTTGACCCTCCTCTCTGTTATCGCAGCCTTTTTGTAAGTTTTTATTTTTATTTTTTTTTACCAGCTATACTAATGTTCAGACATGTGAAAAAGATGAACAAATGCAACATGAATAAATTCAATCTAGAAAAGACAAAATCTCCTTCGTTTTTTATATTTTTGCCCATAATGGCTTTCCTCGGAGTCTTCAAGCGTGAAAGGCAGTATTTTGCATATTTCTTTATTTCTTTAATATAACTTTGTATGTTGTTACTTTGTTTTATATAGATTTACAAGTAGTCATGCCGTGGAGAAAAATATATGGGAAAAATTCACTATCAACAGAGACCAGACAATAGCCCCCCGTCGTATTCTGCCTGTTTTTGCTATGCATTTTGTATAGAGAAAAAAATTCCATTTTGTGTTTCACTATACTGATTCATCAGCTGAGAAACTTAAAACCCGTTTTACTTAGCTTAAATACATGTAATTAAAATTCTGCACGTGGTACTAGAGTAGATATGCGCTTTGAAAAATAATGAAATTTCTATAAATAATTTACAGAAGATATGTGTATTTTTATTGCAAAGGAAAATTTTTCTAAAAAAATTTGCAAGAAATAATAATATAGAAATTTATTAGAATGCTACTGTTACCTTTTCCCATTTCTGCATTCACGAGCATGCTTTCGTTTTAAAATTCTTGATACAAATCGAGAACATTTAAATTAAATGTGTGAACCTAAAAAGAAAAGAAATCTGTATTAAATAAGATATCATACGCTTATCCATAAGAATATTCAATTTAATTTATGCTGTATCAAAATATAAATTTAAAATATTGAGTTACATATCTTATTCTTTGTCTTAAATAAATGGAAAGCATCGTGTAAAAATATTCCGTCATTTTTGCTTGTTAAAAAAAATATATTCAAGAAGGCAAGTTATGTTAATAGATTTGTCTCCCAGTACTGGAGTTAAATAAAATTATAAATACATTATGAACGTTAATTGCTTACAAATTTTATGTATCCTAAGAGGCAGAGAAATGATGGCCAAGCTATCCTCTGAGAATTAACATTATGACTACCTCCTGCATGTCTTGCACGCTGACATTTTGCTATCAACTTATGAAAGGTTAAGCTGAGCTACTGTTATTTAGTGAAACTACATTTGATATTATTAATTTTTATCATCAAAACCATATAATTTTAATAAATGCAGTATATATATATACAGATGGTGGACAAAATAATACGAACACCTGTGAAATAATGAAAAATCTTTATTAATAGGGGGTTGGACCACCCTTTGACTGAAGTACAGATTTAATGCGACGTGGGATAGATGCATAAAGGGCAATATTTTAAGGACTATTAAGCCATTCATCCTGCAGGGCGGTCGCTAATTCCGAAAGTCCGGATGGAGGTGGAAATCGGGAACGAAGTTTGGACTCCAAATATTGCCATAAATGTTCAATAATATTCAAGTCCGGAGAATGAGGGGGCCAGGCGAGATGTTCAACTGCATCGTCATGCTCTTCGAACCATTCTTGAACACACCTAGCAGTGTGGATAGGGGCGTTGTCGTCTTGAAAAAGCTCCAGGGAATACAGTCTGGACAAAAGGATGGACATGATCCCCTAGAACGCTTAGATAGTGATTGGATTTGATCCTCCCATGCAGAATAACAAGTGGCCCAAGACCGCACCATGATATCGCACCCCATACCATAATGAAGCCACCCCCATGCTTCACAGTCGGCAAGAGGCATTCAGGATGAAACGCTTCTTTGGGCGTTCTCCAGACATAAACGCGTCCGGTCGTCTGAAATAGGGTGAATGATGATTCATCTGGCCATATTACCTGTTGCCACTGCTGTGGGGACCAGCCTTTGTGATCTCTGCACCATTGGCGTCGCTTGAAAGCATTAGTTGCTGTCACCAAGGGTTTACGAATTGCCACTCTGCCATAAATGTTCGCAGCATGAAGTTCCCTTTTGACAGTTTTTGTTGAAACGGGGTCCTGGAGAGGACTGTTCATTTCGGGTGTTATCTCGGATAACGATTACTTGTGCTTTCGGGCTACTATGCGCTTCAAGACGGGTCTATCCCTATCAGCAAGCTTGGACTTTCCGCCACTGTTGTGCTTTGAAGACGTCGTCTTACCCTCTTTCGTGCACGCTGTCATAACGGCTGATACCGTACTCCTTGCAAACCCCAAAAGGTTTGCTGTTTCCGTAACCGATGCTCCACTTAAACGCGCTCCAACTATCATTCCTCTTTGGAACTCCGATAGGTCTGACATTTCAACTTATCACAGACAGTTCGATAGAAGCATGCAACGTAGGTGACTGCTGTTGAGAGACTGATACCTTCCTCTTCACGCTCACTAGGTGGCAGAATTCTGTTGTAGGTGGCGCGGCTGTACTGCAGGTGTGAAATACGTCATACTTTTTCACAGGTGTTCTTATTATTTTGTACTCCATCTTTATATATATATATATACATTGTTTTAACTGCCCATTCAAATTTCCATACCATCAAAAAAAATTATTTCCATAAAACCTTTTTCTTAAAATTTCATGGCCTTTTAATGAAAACATTGAATAAATGCGTTTTAAAGACATAATTCTTCTTCTAAAACTTAACATATGTTTCTATGACAGCACGTTCAGTGTTGCTATCTTAAATAGAATACTTATCGAATGTATCCTTTTCTTCATTTCTCATTCCACTAATATATATTTCGTCCCAAGTTTCGTTTATACTGCTTAATCTTGTTTTTATTCACGTCTGCCAAGGCATCCTGTTACTAGGAAATAGATATGCCAGGGCCAGGATGCTTAGAACTATTTTATAAAGAAATATTTTCAGACTGTGTTGGCTGTTTATCGGAAGCAGTAACTTTGGTTAGAACTCTAAAAGTGCTGAAGTATTCGCAGTGCTCACACTAGGTAGTGAATTTTTTTTATCATATTTCTCTGAATTATTGAAGAACGTTGTGTATACAATGAGTGCGATAAAATGGTCTTAGATCAAGAAAAAATATAACAGATTAAAATTTATTTTAGTCAATTTTAATGCAAAAATAAGAATCTAAAAAAAATCATATACATAATTAGATCTAGAGCAGAAAGGAATGCTTTATTTTTGAAGGAAAATTTTTAGTAAAATCTGAGAGTTTAAAATATATTAGAAACATTATACTGAATGAAATTTACTCCTTGTTTCAATTTTTAACTTCGTTGCTACTACAACTTGGATCTGTATAAAATACTGTCTATATAAAAAGTGATTAAAAATTATAACGTATTTTTATTTATTAGCACTAATGTTTTACTGAATAAATTTCGGGTTTTGTCTCTCCACACTCTTTTACACCGAGTTTATAATTCCGAAAACCGTACGAAGTATTTCTAGTAGGCTTTTTGAATTAATATAAATCTTTTCAATCTTTAATAATGTGGAGTCAAGCTGAGTGTGATAATAGTGTGAGTCAAGCAAGTGAAGTATGTATAATAATTATATGTATTATACATATTGATAACGTATTCTTTATTTTCCATTTCATTATAGCTCTCTTTGCATTTTCGTTACCTATCGTTAGCAGTTACGAAAAAATCACCAAATCAATTTCTACCCTGGGTCAGTATGGCGATTTGCCTGTTCACCTGTTACTAAGAGGTGGCAATACTTAATATATTCCTTTTACATGTCAAAATAGAATTTGAAGTATCACATAAAGGGCTACTTTTATTTTATCACAAATGAAACTATGAAAGTTCTAAAGTAACTGATATTTCGGTATTTTCAACGGAATTTTCATGTTTTCTCGGATATTCAAGTAGGAGTTCCAAGTTTAATTTCAAAGTCAGCCAAGATTTTTAACATGAAAGAGGGGGAAAAATGTGAATGAGAATGTATTACGAAATCAATCTGAATTGCTGTAAAAATATGAAAATCTAACATCTATTGATTATAGAGATGTAAACGCCTTTTCCTATCATTAAATTGTCATCATAGAAAATTCCCTTTAATGATGTAAAAAATTAACATCCTTTTTGTACTAAAGAAAGGGCGCGTTTTCAAATGTGCAGGGATACCCCACCCTTTTAATGAAATAGCTATCGTATCTTTTCTTTTTCTTTTTTAATTTCTCGGCCGCTCAGATTTGTGTTTGTGACTAAACTGTTTCACTTGTAGTAGACTTGACGCACTAGACTTCAAGTGCTTTTCCTCACATTGGTGATAAATGCGACACATTTTGTGCAGATCCTTAATTAGAAATTTGTTACCCGTGATAAGCAAGGTCAGTGTGGCAGTCGTTAACCCATGGGTAGTGTAACAAGATACGGTCCGGTTTCAAATGCCGCCTATGGTACAGATGTTCCCTTTATAAGGATAATATAGGTTCACTCAAAGGGTGCTCCCATAATGAAGTAGCCAATGGAATTTACGAAGCGTGTGGGCGAGTGTCCGCAAGATAAGGGCCTGCTGTTTAGAACAAAAATTACAGAAAGTGTTGATGGAGTGTTGCCAAAACCAATTTCTCATTCTCTGAATGATTTCAACACTTTATCTTATTGATAAGGATTACTCAGAAATTTAGATTGCTAACACTGGAGATAAAAATCATAGTTGGGAATATGTTTAATTTATGTTCTTTAAGGATTAAGGCAAGCCTTTTTTAATGCTTTACATTTTAGCACAAAGTATTTTGTTTCGATGAAGAAATTACAAAATATATTTCTGTGGCGTTATGGCAAATGGTGGTCATTTTTTCACGTTTTCGGCAAATTAAAAAAGAAACTTTTGTTGTTAATTATAAAATCGCTCAACTAAGTTTTTCAATCCAAATATTCTTTAATTTATACTCATATTCAACCTCAAGCATATGGATTGTCTTCAATGAAAATATTTTTTTCAATTAGGGACAAAAATTTTGGGGTGGGTTAAGAAAAAAAGAAAGCAACAACTTTTGCCAAATTACGAATAACTTAGTATTTTTTCATAATTCCACTACCAGCTTGTGCCACATTAAAGAGCCAATTTTTAGTGTGCCATATCAACTTAAAATATAAAATTGAATTTTTGAGACATATCAACATTTACCATACCTCCACAGATTTAGTCCGGTCAAGACACCATTATATTATCAGTGTTATATGAAATGTTTTTTCTAAGTTCTTGTACTCATCAAGCTGTAATTGGATTTCATATTTGCATCGCATTTTAGAAAATCTGCATTTCCTTTTCTCCTTTGTTGTTCTTCTAGATTTAAGCCATAAAAATCTTAGGCTTGGTGGGTAGTGCCTTTAATTATATTCCGCCATGTAAGAACTTCCGAAAAATTCAAATTTTGTGTGCGAAATATGTTCCCGAAACTCGGCAAAATGTACCTTTATTATCGTGTATTTTCTTTTCATTATGCAATCAGATATGCTGCGTACACTTCTGAAGGAAAATAAACATTAAATCATTAAAATCTATAAGTTTTGTGCAAAAAGTTCGGGAAAATTGATCGAAAGCTATCGGGTGCAAAACGCCTACGACGTACGGAATTGTTGTCGGAATTTGGCGCAATAAATTATCTCTGGAACCAACTTTTTATATATTTTTTCTCTTCTTTCTTTCTCTCTCTCTCTCTCTTTCTCGCTTTCTTTATCCCTCTCATCGATTCTCGAAGCAACTCATTTCTCGAGTTTGCAAACAAAGTTCGAAAGGAAGGGCCGGAGAGTATTTATTACTCCAGCAGTCACGGGGAGGAAAATAATAAATAAAATGAAAAAAAAATTAAAAAATAAATAAAAATAACTTGAGGGGCAAATTGCGGATGGAGCATAGGGATAACTTGAAGGGGAAAAAATCCGCGAAAAGAAAAACGTCGCATGCGCTTAACATTCCAGGCATAAATGACAGAAAGAATTAGAAAAGGCGAAACTAACGAGCTACGATTCTAATAAGTGAACGAAAAAATTCGAGATAGAGAGATGGGAGCGAAAAAAAAAATTAAAGCGTGTGGATGGGGAGAGTAAATTGCAGAAAAAAATACTTCGGGGAAAAAAAATTCAGCGGATTAGTGTGGAGTTAGAAGTCGAGGGAGGGGGCCTAAAGACGACAAGATCGCGTGTCAGATGCAGAAGAGTTAAGGATTAAGTTGCCTATAAGAATGAAAGTTTGTGCGGGCTCTGATTTCGCTGCCTCTAACTACGTCACGGAGGCAATTTTCTGGGAGGTCAATCGGCATTTATCACAAAAACTTCTTTTCACTTCGTAATTAAAAGTACAGTCCCTTTCCGATCACAAAGAGCCGAAATTTTTAGAAAAGTAGCGAATTGGAGAAAAATTTCCACGTCAAGATTGATTCCCATCTGACCGGCCTAATCTGTTTCAACCTGTATTCCTTACTACTTAAGTCTAAAAAAAAGGCGATCTTCACTTAGCTAGACAGTTAAGAACCCTTCCTCAATGAAAGTGGATTACTATGGAGGGTTCCTTGTTTTTTCTGTGTTGGAACTCTAGGGTTTTAACTTACTGAAGATCTACCTAGTTTTTAAGGTAATTTAATTGTCATATACAGTTGTATATTTTATCAAAACATTTACACCATTTTTGTAATAAATGCCATTAATAGTTTGCTTAAAGGCCAAGCCAAAATAAACATGGGAATAATTTCTTTATATTTAATCTCAAATAACATTTGCAGTGATTTTAGATTAAGAGTAAAAAGTAATTTAATTTGGATTAAAATCTTGAGAAAAAAGCAGTGCCTATAAAATACAAATATTTAAAATACAAAACAAGATAAAATTTTGTAACACGTTTTAAATATCATATTTCTTCTTTAACAAGTGAGTTATCACTTTTTTATAATGATGATTAAAATGTTTCTTTTTCTGTTTAATTCAAAATATTACTAATCCCATAAGGGAGAAGAAATGTTTAACGTATAGTGTCGAACATCTATTTAACGAAGTCCCATTCTTTATTTTAATGAATTTCCTTAAACACTTTGTCATTATGAAAAATCGTTAAAAAGGAATTAAGTTGTAATAACGTAATCCTAAAAACGGAAAAGTGTTTAAAAACTACACTATAAATGCATTTCATATCGGAAAATGAGTTTACACCAAACAGTTCAAAAATTACTCGTAAAATAATTATATTTCATGTATATATATATATATATATATATATATATATATATATATATATATATATATATATATATATATATATATATATATATATATATATATATGAAAGATATTCTTATTCTTTTTTAATACCCAAGAAATTAAAAAAGAATAAGATAGAATTTGATTCAACGTGATGACAAAAACATAAAAGTTATATTTTCATATTAAGATTTAGACGTATAAAACTACCTAAACCTACTATAAACCACGTTGAATCAAATTCTATCTTATTCTTTTTTAATTTATTGGGTATTTCTGTTGTAAGTGATTTGAAATGTTTGAACAAGATTCAAACAGAATTCTTGAAGCCAGTAAGATATAATATGCCACATTAGAATCAAAACTAGTTGCTTTTTAATGCAGAGCTTCCAAGAATTAAATATTTCTCTTCAAGGTAACTCTTCAAGGTTCTCTTGTAACGCAAATCAACCTTTGAAAATTATTTGATGAACTAATAAAAAATATTTCGATCATACTTCATGCATGAATTGCATTTGCTTCAATAGAAAGGTCTCTTAAAATGAGAAATAATTTATAAATTGTTAAGAATTACGCTTTGTTGGATCGTTTCTTTTTATAACTAATTAGCGTTAGAATGAGTAAAACGTACATACGACACAAAATTTCGTATCAACATCACGCAGATTTTTAAGAAGTTTTTACATGGTCCATATATTCCATGATGGGGAAACCTTAAAAGAAACTTTCCATCATAGTTGCAGTCTACATTAGCCTTTTATGAGCCCTTCCTTTTGTCTATCTTTATGCATTGTTAATTTTATCACAAACTTCTATAATTTTAACAGTTTTTTTAGTAAATTGTAAATTATATCAACAAGTTCACAGATCGTCGGGCACATCTTACATGTATTATGATTTACTTAACTTCCTCTGAATTCAGATATTAAATTTATTTTAAAAGCTCACTCTCAGTACATTAGTTTTCTGTTGTATGAGTATACACATTTATATACATAGATGTCATTCATAAGACATATCAGTATTTTGAACCATAAACCAAAGAAGTACTAAAATACTGAATCTGAATTTGTATATTATTACGAATACACAAAAATTAATATGGCATGTTAATGTACAGAACAACAACGTTATGTTTATTTTGACTAATCTCTATCAGCATGCATTATACATATATATACTAATTAAAAGCTTTATTTTTGTATTTTTATCAAGACATGTCAATAGATCTTCGGAAAATTTTCAATTTTAAACGCATCACAGTGTATACTGCATAATAAAAACTTTTAATTTAATGTATCCTGTAAAACTTAAATGCTCTAGCTCTGAACTCTGTAGAAAAATTAATTACCTCCCGTTTAACTGGAATTTAAGTAAATAAGCAAAAAACAAGTACGCTCGTAAACACGGAAAAATTCAATTTTTTAATGTTTTTAAAATCTTTTGAATGAAATTTGAATTGGACCAAGTCCAACAAATGTTTTATCTGTGTAACAGAAATTCTTTGAAAGCGTTAGTGCGAGAAATTTTACTACTTGTTTTCTGAATATGTTTTTTAACAGACCTAGCAATAAGTAGGTTTTATGAGTTTTTCAAGTTATTCAATTTTTACTTAAAGAACCACCCCAGAAAGTTGACATCATTTAACTGCAAAATTTCCTGAAGACCAAACGTGCTTTATTACAACGATTATTTTTTCTATTTCTACTTTGAAAATATTTTTGAACAGTAATATGTGTCGAATAGTAAAACATTTATTATAATTTATCTAGAATTCAGATTATAAGTTCTGATTTGTGAATTCATGTGTATTATAGTGGAATACGTGAGTTTAGCGTAGTCTTCAGCTAATACGTTAAGTAGAGCGACTTTTCAGAAATACCAAGCCTACTCATTTTTCTCATTCGCGTTTTCTTTGTTAGCATTTCTTGAGCATTGTAGACTCCCGTTTTACGAAAGATTCAATGCTCAAGTTGTTTGGAGCTCTTCCATTTTGGCAAGGACCAAGCGGTGCCCCCAAAATATGTCAGGTAGACACAGGAGCTCCAAAACTATGCCAACTTATGTCAAACCTCTCCTTTCAGCTGTCAAAAATCTTCCGATAAGTCCAAGCCGCTCATCGTGAACCTCTAGATAATCATACTCGTGTTATTAGAGAAGTCAAACCTTTGATTTGTGTTCTTTGATATCTGATATCAAGAGATAGGAGCTATCGAGCAAACAGAATAAACGTCTTGATTTGCACCTTAGATTTTTGCGTCTTTCCTTTTCTTTATCTTCCTTTGAAATACCGCTGTTAATAAGTATAAGGAACAATTCGTTGATTGCAGTAATTAATTTGTTGTTTTCTAATCCAGTCGTGTGTTATATTTTAAATTTCATTTATCACATTTTTGGCTGTTTTTTTAAAAGAGGCATCGCTCAACATCATGTCATCATATCATAACAAAGGTGGAAATATTAAGAATTTTTGTCAAAATCAGACATTATTTGATTGACCTTTTTGATTAAAACATGCAAATAGCGCTGTCATTTAAGAGCTGCATACTAGCATTTATCGTCAATTTAATTTGCAATAATAGAAAACCTGTACCTATGATATTTTATTTTATTTAGACTGTTTAGTATCGCGTTTTTAAAAAGTTTTTTTTTTCAGCGGTATTTCAGTGACAAAATAATTCAGTTGTAATTACTGTAAGAATTGCATTTAATTTCACAAGTTTCAGTACCTAATTCATAAACTTATTGGATGTAACATTTCGAAATGAATGCCTCCGTTTGTGCCGTCCCTTCATAGGGGGCAATGCTGTCCGCCTATATGGTGCCCCCATAACAAAATGTACAGTAAAACTGCGGCGTAGTATAGGCGAATGTTTGACGACAAGTGCCTCCACTTAAAAAAAAAGAAATCGAAATATAATTTTGGATCTTTTAAATTCCTGTTTTATGACCAATATGAATCTCAAATGTTTTACACCTCAATTCTGATAATCTGTATATGTAAAACGCGTAGGTATGCGGCACAAAAATCGACGATATTTCTACAATCCGAATGGCAACGGCTGCAACTACCGGATGTAAACATTAGCGGCTGTCCGCGTGTGGCTCGACGATAGCACGTAATTTGGTACAATTTAATTGCTGTATTTTACTCATGAATAATTTTAATTTATACACGAAATAATTTTAATTTATTCATTTAATATGATTAAGTGGAGATATCTGAATTGCGAACAATAATACATACAGAGAGAAATGTAATCTATACTATATTTTAGTATTTGCTGAATTTTCACTCCATTTTATAAGTGAAAATTTTCCCCAACAATTTCTTATTTGATGTAATGATAAAGTGTAGATATCTTAGTTTTGCAAAATAGTACATACAGTGAGAGATATAATTTTTAAAATCATTGGTGTTGGGTTTCTCAGACTTATCTTTAACTCTGCTCTGAAGTAATGAAAATTCACATTTTTTAATCATGATGTTTTAGAATCAGCCTTATAGTGAATTTATCAATGATTATAAATTTTTTGTCTGAGTTTTCACTACCCCTTAACAACGTATATTTATGATGACAGGTAATGGTAACATTCCTTACATATGTTACTTTCAATTGAGTTGTTTTGCAAAAGAAAATATAAATCTAAAAGCGACCATGCTGGTCGCGCAGCGGCTAGTTATTTTTAATTAAATAAGTTATCATTAAAAGCAATTAAAAATGTTCAAATTATAATTAAAAGCACGCAATGTTAAATAATAAAACTTAATATGATGTAAAACATTTTTTTATCTACAATGAAACAAGAAAATATAGTTCATAATACTACATCTTTCTTTATGAAAATATTCCTAAAATTGTGAATTTTGCAAACATTCATAAAGTGTGTGGTGTGATATTATAATTTCCTGTCTTGACTTCTATTTCCACAATCTATTGCCGCAATCTACAGGCAGATTCTTCAGTAACATTGGTAACAACTCGCCCTCGGAATGCCATTTTAAGAATACATGCGCTCATCTACTGAAATAGATGAAATGACCCTTACATATTACAGGCTGTTTATACGAGAATATAGTGAATGAGTCTTGAGGTGAATTTCAGTTAGCAGTGTAGCAAAAGTTGACCTTAGCTCTCTGGATAGAACTCAATTGAACCCAACTGAGACTTCCCCAACATCAAGACGTTGCTACTATCAAACCTGGACAGAAGAAATGCTCGTAATCAAATCCATTTATATCAATGACAACTAATCCAACCTATATAGCAGAAAAAGAAGGGTGAATACCTAATATAGGAATTTAAATGAGAAAGCTAAACCATAAAATGTTGTATTTAGAATTCAACGTTAGAAGGTCAAGTTGTATGAGATTCAGGAAGATTGATAAACTTGAAAGCTTGATGCTTGATATTTTTATGCTCTTAAATTTTAGTCGTAGTCTCAAGTCAAGTAAAAAAAAATTAGTTTTTTTTATAAAATTAAGTTCTTTGCTGCTTGCCACTGAACTTTGGCTGCAACTCGCTTCTACATAATTTAGTAGTATAAAGATATCCTTATTTATTCTACCTTATAGCTTTATATAAGTATTTACGCAAGAGTTTGATATTATTCTAGCATATAATAAAATAAATACTAATTTTTGTGTAAGTTTTGAAACTGTTAGTTTGAAACTGTATCTTTTACAGTATCTTCTTTTAAAGTCCTTTTTCTCGACCCTTATCTTTGTTGAATTAATGATAAGATAGATATCACAAGCTCTTAAAGTTTTTGTCAAACCGCATGAATTTGTTTTCAATAATTTTGTTTTAAGTCAGCTTATTTGCTTTGATAGAATATGTTAAAAGAGTATTAGAGACATTAAAACCAAGATTATACAGAAATATATTTATTGAATAATTATATTTATAAGTTAATCAATCCCATAATTGGTAGCTTGCTGTATTTTATTCTTATTTTATAACTAACACACACACAAATACAGTTAATTTTATTTAAATATTATCTATACTAAATAATTTGATATTATTATAATATTCATGTTGTTTACTTTCTTGAAAAGTGCTTTACAGATAAACCTTTTTGTCACTGTGTACTTTGAGTCTGGAAAAGTATTTTGCTTATGAAAACGTTCAGCCTTCTTTTTCTCTTTGTCTGCAACTGTCTCTAAATATGTATAAATTATGCCTCATTGAACCAATGAGCGTTCTGTTTTAACCATATAGACTGACGGTTTTCAAGTTTTTTTTCCTTTGAGTTAATTTTTTGGTTTTCATTGAGTATGCTCGTAGACATAAGTTATAAAAAAGGTATGCAAATAATATGATGCTTTCTCTGGTAATTCTATACAAATATTTTGCCTTGTAATCAAACAATCAGGCTCACTGTTTTGTTGAAAATATTTCTTAAGAAAACATCAAGTCCTTTGTCTCGAGAATTTCCAAACAGTTTGAAAGTTTTTTTTTTGTTTTTATTTCTTGAATAGACTGCGCAATTATTGGATCCGTAATCCCCTTTAATGATATGTTATTTTTAAATTTTCGATACAACGAGTACTCGTTATAACGAGCGTCGACTGTATATATATATATATATATATATATATATATATATATTTATTTATTTTTATATTTATATATATATATATATATATATATATATATATATAAAATCTGTATGTATGTATGTATATATACATACATATATACAGTCGTATTTTTAAAGATTTTGGTTGAGTAGCAAACCTGATCTCTAAATAAAGCTAAACCTTATTTAGAGCTGAATCATGTAAACAAAAAGAAATGTTTTTTAGTTTTAAATCAACAGTATGAGGGGGAAAATTTACATTAGATTCCATATAATGTATATTACTTTTTTTATAATCGATAGTTTCCTTCATAAAAGTTAAATTTCAAGATAATTCTTACATATTTTTAATTTTCAATCAAATGTTGAGGGAAACAAAATAAATCATTCATTAATACATGTTTAGGTGCAAGTACAATATAATCGTTCTCTTTTGTAATGGAAGGGTCTTGCGAATATTCACATTCTCTATCGCTGTGCTGGAAATAAATAGAATAGTTCACGCTGTCACTTAGGCGACCAGGCGGGAATGATGTATAAGAGTAGTTAGTTATCTCGCAAGTTTGCGCCTGCTGGGACTTGTAGTCTAACTGCATTCCAGATTCGATGATAAATATCTGAAGATAAACAGCAATTTATTCGCTGCATTTAGAGACTACTAAACTCCAAAATGTGTTTTAAAGAAACGTAATACGGAAAAGAAACGCACCTCTGGATCAATTTCCTGACGATAATGGATATCTGGAAATTAAAATCGAAATTCCGGACTTAGATTAACCCTAGAGAAAAAAAATCGTTTCTTTTTGGGTGATGGAGAAGAGGGGGGGGGGGGTGACTGGAGGGTGGGTTCTTTGTTCTTGGATTCTGTCTCGGAGATATTCGAGAAAAGCGGGAAATGGGGGGATGATTCTCTCAAACGGAAATCGAAGAATCAGTGGATTCGAATAAATTAACGTTGGTTTTGAAGAAGCTGGGGGAATTGGGAATGCTGTCAAGCTTTCCTTTCTTGCTAGTAGTTGCCTTTGTTGTGCCAGTTGCTGTCACTATCGGCGCTTTATCTCCGTTAGAAATACTCCGTGTTTACGATTCTGCTTCTGTCATTCTCAAACTTGATGGAGTTTTAATCATTTGATATTAAAAGGTAGGAATTTGTCACGGTTCAAAGCCTGTCTCAGACAATGCCGTCAGTAGTATTTTTCCACGCATAAGCATTAGATAAAGGGGGCTTTTATATCATTACTCAAAAGATGAGAGAGGAGGACGTCTATCTCTGATCTCGTTCATACGCTTAAGTAAATTCGACCCTATTGAAAAGCTATACCCTGACTTATAATGGATGACTGCTTCGACGTACTCTTGTTAAAATAAACACGTGCTTTTTTATTAAAGACCACTGCGTTAAAATTTCTCTGCGTTTGTTCTTTGGCTAGTATTACAAAAGATCTGTTTCTTTATCGTCATATTTTTAGTACGTTCATATAGTTTTCTATTCACTATTAAAGTTCTTGGACTTCAAATGATAATTCAGGAGGCTACGTAACTTATATTTGAATTATTTTGAACTATAAGCAATTCAGCTTAAATCTTAATGATCATAAATTGTTAATGTTGATAGTAAATTTGCATATTGTTCACGAAGATTCCCTATTCGTAATTTACATTAGTTTTTAACAGCATTAGAACAAACTGCTTCCAGCAAATTGTTCTTCTGTAAAACTTGAATACATAATTTTACGCCATTACATGTAAATAGAGTCTCATTATCACCTCCATTTTCTATTTTTGTGCAATTTTGAATAAGGAGTTGCATTTTTCGATACTTTTTTTTCGAAATTTTTGTGAATTCTATTTTACTTATTTAACGACATTTTCGTAAAATTTCTCTATTTCTGTTTTCATGAGTTTTTCCTTGATTAACGTCTTTATAATTTTACAAATTTCATCACTTATGTAAATTTTACTCGTATTTTAAACTTGGTAGGAAAATACTAATTCTAAATTTTAATATCTTTTGATCTTTTGAGGACATTTTTCTTCGCGTCTTTAAAGACCTATTTTTTTTTTATAGAACGATACATATTTTATAATGCAAATTTTTATAATAGAACGATACATATTTTAAGTAACATAAATTGATAAATAATTATCGGTTTTGATTTACCAATAACTTTTCGCTTTCGTATATCATTACGGAAATTTTTAAATTTCAGTGAAATAATACATTTTGTATGTAGTCTAATCTTTTTCTCATTTTGTTCAAAGTATCTTAACGCTATCTTCTAAAAATGTAACTAACGACTTTGGATGATAAACAACTGAGATTCATAGATTTTTTCATTTTTATCTTTTTTGTAATCTTGTACTACATTCAGAAAATTCCATACAAACACATGCACACTACACACACATACACACGTGTGTGGGTGTGTGTATATATAGATGTATATATAGTCGATGCTCGTTAGAACGACCGTCCATTATAGCGACAGTTCCAGTCTAACGACCGGTTCAAAAAGTCCCAAATGGAATCCCCTTTAATAATATGTTATTTTTAAAGTTTCGATACAACGAGCACTCGTTATAACGAGCGTTGACTGTATGTGTATATATATATATATATAGTTAGTTAGTTAGTTAGAGCATAAATACACATATATAAATATGCATAGTTTCTGTTCCAATAAATATGCTCCATGAGCAAAAAGTAAATGCTTTAAGTGCCTCTCTTTTTTTTAAGAAGTAATGTTTTGGTAAATAAAATGTGATATTTGTTTCCAAATTTATATTTTTAAAAGTTTTAGTCGCCAGTTAAACTCGGAGAAAGGGAACTCTATTTTTTAATTTTATCTTTTAACTGTGCGTGCAATTAATTTTCTGTATGCGAAATCTTCCAGTATCTGTTAACATATGAATATTTTTCTTTTATTTTATTTTCATGTAAATTAGTTTTTCTTTAGTCTTCAACTCGCTTGATGCTCTTAAGAGATACATTTTTCAAACAAATGCGTAAGTAAATTACAACTGCAGAAGGGACTGAGTTCTAACACATGAGGGATAATTCAGAATTTTGGTTCTTATCTCTTCTTTACCAGGGAGAAGTATGATATACTCGAAATGTGTGTACTGAGGAAGTTTAATTTTCTCTGAATACTTTATTCTTTAAATATTTTAATGTATTATGAGATATTTTTTCTCTTGTTTCGAAAAGAGTTTTTTAATATTACTATCCATAGATTTCTGTAAGATTGGAATCTTTGATGTTTGCTTCGTACGTGAATAAATATAAATATCCAATACTGCACATATATTTACATGAGTGAATATGTGTGGGCGCGTGCGGGTTAGAGCATAGTTATTCTCTTCATAATATATCTATCTATCTATCTATCTATCTATCTATATATATATATATATATATATATATATATATATATATATATATATATATATATATATATATATGTGTGTGTGTGTGTGTGTGTGTGTGTGTATATGTATATATGTATATATATATATATAAGTATATGTGTATATATGTATATGTATGTATATATATATATGTATATATATGTATATATATATGTATGTGTATATATATATGTATGCGTATATATATATATATATATATATATATATATATATATATACATGTTAGTTGGTGTGTGTGATAAATTTTTTCTTTATTTTTTATATTTAAAATTATCTGGTTATCTGATATTTTACAGCTTGCTAATAATGTATTTTACATCAATGTTTCACTGAAAATACTTAATGCTTTATAGTTGGAAAATTTATTTTTTAGTTGTATCTTGTAACCTCGCATACGCTAGACAGTTTCATTCTTAATTTTTCTTTTACAGGTTTTGAGTTAAAATTTAGTCAGCTTGCAGCATTTGCATTTCGTTTATTTCTGTGTCTTTAAGTATCTTAAGTATCACCATTATTCTTAAAATTTCCCATTATCCTCATATAAGAAAATGCAAAGTTTTGTTGTATGTTTTATACCAAACTGAGAGGAAACGTTTTATTTTGCTTTACTCTCAGTAGATATCTCACGAGGCACTTTTCACTAAGAAAAGTATTAAGTTTAGTTCTTGGGCACATCATTATTTTTTGATAAATTTGAATTTTATGAATCTCATAACAGGAATAGGTGGTTACTGTTATCATATTTGTCTCAGCTCTGATCACGCTGCTATCATTATATATAAATATAGAAAAAATAACAAGGAATATACAAATGGGAATATTCTATCAAATGTAAGTACTATTTTAAATTTTATTTATTTAAAATTATCGTAAACTTATGTTTGTCCGAGATGTTTTAATTGACCGAATCAAGACGTGTTGTTTGTAAATTAAATCTAAATGACTAGAAAAAAGAGATACATTCTATATTATGTTTAATTGAGCCTGAATTATTTATCTTCTGTATGTCGATAGTAAAATTATTCGCTTACTCGTGAATATTTTATATATGTACTCGCTGTTCATAAAAGAATAAAGTTTCAGTTCATTTAAAACTTTAAAAAAAAATGAAAATTCCGGTTGCCTGCTTGAGAACGTTATAAATTTTTTCTATAATTGGGATAGTACATTTAATCATAAATTTACGTCGATCTGATTTGCTGATAATTGTATATATATTTCGTAAGACTGTTGTAAATGTTTAGGAGGGAAAGAATATTTTTAAAGTTTATTTTTATTTGAAATAACCTTCCCAAATATTTTACGAGTAAGTTATATATAGAAAAATGTTTACTGCCTGTATAGAATCAACGGCATAAAAATATGAATTTTAAGAGTTCATAACATCACAGAAACAAATTTTATACCTGTGAAATTCTTATATGTAATATAGAACTGGAAATAAAGAACTGCAAATAAAGTAAATAAAGTAAACTTTGAGAAACAAGGTTATTTGTACTAAATGCATTAAACTTTATGCCAGAGAATAGCATGTGATGTAATATGTATGTCTGAATGAAGGAAGAATGAATTTCAAGTTAATGGAATGCATTTATATGGAATACATGTGGATCATTATAAATTTTGCACTGTAATGCGTTGATCAAAAGATTAATAAAGAGGAAAATCTGAACTTTTTTTTTCGCATCAAATTTATATTTTCTTTTAAAAGCAGGAATTAATATTCTACCGTAAGTTTGTTTATATATTTACGAAAAAAGCATATATTACTCTGGGAGTCAGACGTAGACAAGAGAAAATAACAACACAGCTGTTGTTTAACAGATAAGCAAACTCTTTTTATTTATACTGGGTCCGTGTTAAGAGAGCTGGATTGCAATAAATGGTAAGATTTAATTTTAATGCGCATTATTTGAAAATAATAGTGTAAAGCCTCTGGAACTGTTTTGAAAAGTTGTAAGATTATTTTAGAAGATCGGAAGCGTGTCCGATGGTATAATCAGTAAGCGCACCTGTTCGGGCTTCGGAGGTCTTGGGTTCTCGTCCCGAATTGGTTCGATGTTTATAGAGTGTAAATCGAGAAAGTGTGTACCAAACGTTTAGTTTCCTATCCCAATTTTTCAAAATTGGTCAGATTTTTATATTGAAAAACAGAAACTTAACTGAGATTTCTCCTCATTTTTCAGGATAGGAGACTAGTGTTAAAAATTTATAAATTGCAACCAGGAGATAATATTCATGTTTACTGGTGATGTAAGTCCAAATAGTCTCGCTTTAAAGCTAAAGGCTGCTTTCCAATAAAATTTAATTGACAATTTATTTTTTTACGAAATAATGCCCTGGGGAAGGAAAAATAGCTAAAAGCCTTAACAGTTCTAAAAATGAATGATTGTAGTCGAACATATTTTCATCCATACAAGGATACATTAAAGGTATTCAACTAGATCTTTGTTGCATCGTAATTGCCTTGTTTTGTACAATAAGTATTATAACCTACTACTTATCTACTGAATAGTTAATTTCAGATTTTACTGATTTTCATATGTTACTCCATACAAAATTACTTTTTGTATGTATTCTTTTCTAAAAGACTGTTTTACCCTATTATACTGGTTTAGATGAAAGAAACTGAACACTTTACAAAATCCATAATGCAAAGTCTATGAAAAAGAATTTCCCAGCTTTTAATAATAAAATATGTGTATCAAGCTTTATCTAACATTTACTTAACTCTGAAGAGTGACAAATTTGTTTACTTCTATCTAAATGGGCTGATGATCCAGAAAACATTAAATAAATGAAGTTGGATGTTTGACAACGTTAGATTGACCCGTCTAAAGTCTTAACGAGAAACAGGTATCAGAACTTCCTTACAACCGACTTAATTCCCAAGATAACTGCTAATCATTGTCCATGTTTAGGAAGCACACTATTAATTATGTAAACTTAAATTCCTCACCCAAATTTATTTTAACAGAATTTTTCTCTCAGTCAGTAGCTAAGAAATACATTGGTGAATATTTTGATTGAAGTTGTCAAAAAAGTTAACTTGTTCATACTAACTTTAAAACTAACTTTAAATTATTTTTCAGTAATTTAATATTAATTACGTATGACGATATGTAATAACATAAACACTGTGTATAAAATATAAAAGTGGTTTAATATAATAATTTTATATAACTTTTCCTTTTAAAATTACTTGAAAAATCTTAATTATTCTCTGATTTACAAATTTAATTTTTTTATGATTCATTCTACTAAATGGCAAATTAATGATGTATATTAAACCAAATGTTTCTATTATTTGAAAGAAAATGGGATTTAATCATCATATGTTATGAAATGGCAAATTCCCTATTGTGCTAAAATTTATGCTTGTATATTGCAAGAAATCATGTACCATTCAGATAGTTCTTACATTTTGATACCATAAGGCAAAATATTTGTTATTTTCGCTGAAATCTATCGCAGTTTGAATAACAACATATGCCCTCATCCAACGTCTTTCACAAAAGTCTCTTTATACGCTGTCTAAGAATAAAATAGCATGAAAAGGGGCATTTTAAATAAGGTTTTCAGACAATTAGTTACCTCTTTTTCTAAATGTTTTAGTTATGTTATTTATTCCAGAGTTATCTCTTCTTTAATCCACTTTTATGAGTTTACACTTTTAACAAGTTTTACAGGTAGGGTAAGTGTCCCAAATATCGCCTACCCTAACTTTTTTTCGACATTTCATCCACTTTTTAGTTTCTGATTAGGCTGGAAACTCAAAGAACATCCCTAAAAAATATTTCCTTTGGTATCCTGAGATCAATCAGCTCCAAAACCAGTGCGCGTTTAAGTTATGTAGCTAGATTGGAAAAATTGAAATTTCCAGTGAACTCCGGAGCGGTTCCTAATATCGCCTACCTCTGATCCTCTTACCGCCTACCTCTTACCTCTTCCGTTCCTCTTACCGCCGAATTTGGATGTACCTACCTGGTCATTCACTGGATTCTGATTCTTTGGAGCCAAAGTTTACTAAGACAACAGCCAAAACAACTTCAGATGCCATATAGTTTCGGTTGTCAGTGATAAGAGCGTTGCCGCTATCGCCGCTGTTAGTACAGACCCAGAACTAAGAAGTTACTGCATTTTCTCATACATAGCGCGAATCATACTTTGGAAACACGAGTAGGCGATATTAGGCACAGGGGCGATATTTGGGACACCTGCCCTATCCCTACCGTTCAGTTACACACGTATTGAATTGTAACAACATACTGTAATTTAAATTATTAATCATTCATCTTTGAATGTTTTGTTCATGCTTCCTACTATAATTTGTGAGCGTGAATTCTTCCCAGTATCAAAAAATTTTATCCGGAACTGGTCATCAGGATATATGCAATATATATGCATTCTAATTAAGCAAGAAAAGGAGTACTTAGATTGTTTAAAATCGGCAGTCACGCATTTAACATATCTATTTGAATGTAGTATTTTCCCCACATGATCCCACTATTTCACTAAACACGGGCCCTGTATTTTCGTTCTCTCCAACTCCTTTCTTTTGTCTTCCGTTTCCCACAGCCCCGAGTTTCAACCTTCTCTCGTTAGGCGATGAAATTTTTATTTTTTAAAGGCTTTGATTTTCGAAACCCTCTCCCTCGCTCGCAAAATGTGCTTCTCTCTTTTGCTACCATTTGTCTGTCCTAATGACCGAACAATTTCCTGATTTCTTTCGGACACAGACGCCGGCACCCTCATAAGATTTTTCTCTCTCTTTTCTCTTTTTTGCTTTCTTTTTACTCTCCTCTGTGTCCTTTCCTTTTGGCAGTTACTGGAGAATGAGAGACTACAAAGAAAAGATGTGTTCCTAAGTAAACTGCGTTAGCTGACTAACGAGGATAGTACTAGAGGGTAGTACTAGATGATTCTTTCAAGTGCTCAAATCTTTCATCGGAAAAGAGAGAGCAAAATGGGTTTGCTGATTTTTTCTACTTATTTACTTTTGGTGGTGCTGTCTTCCTTCTCCCCACCCCTTATTATTCTTCTCCCTAAGCTAAAGGAGAATGAAAGAGCCTCTTTAACACCTTTTTATCTGGCGGGAGAGTCAGCAGACCTTAAACTAGTGGGTTTTTATTACCTTTCCGTACGCCCCTGCGGCCTTACCGACCACAAATTTAGTCATTTCCTGAGAAATGAATTTCTTAAAGAACAGCACGCTTGAGCATCGTTAAACTCCTATTTGCTGCGATAATGGTAATTGCTCTGACTTCATTTACAAAAATAAGGGACAGGTCATTCATTTCATTTGTTGAATAATCGATTATTGTTCGGATTTCATTATTTTTTGAACACATTCAAACAAGGAGAATCACTCTTTTCAAAAAAGTTAACTGGAGGTAATTGATTGTACAAACAGTTCTTTAAATTTTATACATTTCTTTTCCTGATTCTACTGTACTAATAACAACCAAATTAAAACACAAACTTTTATTTAAGTTTTCGCATGAATGTACTTGTTTCTTTTTCGGTTGATAATTGTAGAATGCACCTACTTTAATATACCTCTTTTTTTTCGTTGCTCGTGTCCTCGTTTAAGATTCATAAGATCATATAATAAAAAAATATATATGTTCATTTCTTTATTTAATTAAAGCTGGATTATTTTTTCGTATAAAATATGTATTATCCATTTGAAACATTCATAAAATTACGAACAAAAAATCTTTTTCTTTTGTAATTAGTTGAACATTATCATAGAAAGTAAGCAAAACACCGAACAAAGGGAATCGATTTAGTACATGTATTTCGATTTGATTGACAGTTACATTAGTTGTTATTCAGGCCAGCAAAATTATTTGATTCATGAAGCTTAGAAAAGGAATAAATTTTTGATTTTGGAATAACCAAGTACATGATATTACGAGAAAATATGAAGCTTAACAGTCTTTTTTTTATGCATATAAATGAGTACCTTACGCGATAGCGTGAGGCTATAGTTTTCTGAATTTTGTGCCCGAACGCTAGAAAAATATTTTTTGTGTGTAATAAAACTAATCATACGTTTCAATTATTTAAAATTGTAACTATTATGAAAAACACTTTTTTTTTGTGTGTGTGTGAAATTTAAAAGTTTAATGCTGATGATTTATAATGAATTCTTTCAAATTTCGTAATCGTAATAACTATTTCCTAATATGCAACTTGCTTACTTTACCATCTGCCCATCTAACGAATGACCAAACAATGCAGGTCAGGAATGTGAATGTGTTTAGTAGCTGAGCAGCTTGTTTCAAGGACGAAAACACTGAATAGACCTTGTGACTGACGTCAATGCCGAGTAGGTACTCCATTGAATCGCATTTGCCAAAATTATCTGTACAGACAGCTTATTGAATCAAGTTTTGAAGAGGTCACTTCTAAAACAGAATACGGTTATCATGAAGAGAGCCAGTTGGTTTTCGCATATATTGGTGACTTGCATCAAATTAATGCTTACACCAGTAAGCGCACGGTGTGTTTGTCAGCAGAGCAAAGTCCAAACTATCCCTCTTCTCCATTCTTAATTAAACTTCTTTCCCGACTTCATCGTATCCCGAATCACACCGTACCCGAATCACACCGTACCCCGAATCACACCGTACTCGGCCGTCCCCTTGATGAAATAGAAAACAGTATTTATAGAAATAGTCACCGTTTCTCAAAACATCCGACTGTGAGTTTAGCTCTCGAATAGCAGAAGATGACCGTAGCGATCTCTGACTACCTGCAATATTCAGTGTTTTAGTGTCATTTTAAGCACTTTCAAAAATTTACAGTGATTATCCAGATCCCACAACTGGCCAACATATTGTTCTAAGCTCAAATGAAACAGTATTTGAGTTATTCTTTGTGCATCATAACACACTTCTTTCATCATTATCGTTATGAAATTACCAGCCTTTGGTGGCCCATGTCTGCTGACACCACGTGCTTTTAATTTCACTATGACGGTTTCTATATAGTTATGCAGAAAATACCATAAGTTTTGCCTTTTCGAAAGTGCTCTGACCTGAATGTTTAGCTGTAACGATTAAGCCTATATTGAAGACACCCATGTCATTAAACAGTCTTCAAGTACTACAAAGTGTTTTCACCACGTGAACTAGAAATGAAACTTTTTAATTTTTTTTATTTAGATACATTTATACTTAGATAATAGAGTGGGATATATCTATCTCTAAGCAAATAAAGCGAAAATTGAGTAAAAAATGGAACATCTGTTATATTATTGAAACTTGCAGCTGTGTGAGATGAGGCGTGATTCATGAGTCGCGTTGAGGGAGCTTACTGCATGTTTAATGATTTTTGGTTATGAAGACTCATTTTCAGCAAACTATCTACGAAACGAAACCTTTGCCCTGTGATAAGACTTGCTTAGCTATTTAAAAAATTTAAACAGTTTAAGCAATATTTTTTTAAATTCTTCAGACATATAATTTGACACTAGGTATTGTAAAGTAATAAAAATATTCATTCTCTCTCTCTGTGTGTGTGTGTGTGTATATATATATATATATATATATAGTTGTATGTATGTATGTATGTATGTATGTATGAGAGAGGGACGTGTATTTGTGTGTGTGTGTAGAGTACGCTTAGTTGTTTTGTTTTCCATACAGAGATGAGTTGTTGACAAAAAGCGTGGCCTTATGCCAGAGTGCTAATAAAAAATACTTAATCAAAAAATTAGGTGATAAAGATCTCAAACATATTGTACATCACACGCTGATCGAAATCTTAAAGATTTGCTGCTTAAAAATCTTAAAAAGAATTATATGAAAATTTTCATTACTTGTTTCTTTATTTTTATCTTATTCCTTATTAAAAACAATTCTGACAAAACTTAGGAGACATTCTTAAATGACATTCTTATGACTACCTCCCTTACTCACTGTCGATCTCTCTCTCTTTCTCTCTCTCTCTCTCTCTCTCTCTCTCTCTCTCTATATATATATATATATATATATATATATATATATATATATATATGTATATAATGTGTGTGTGTGTCTGTCAGAGAGAGAGAGAGAGAGAGAGAGAGGAAGAATGCTAAAGAAAAAACTGTTTAAGATATTAATAACATACTTGAAATTGAAATAACAATTTCTTGTTACTTATCGCGAATTTTGGAACTTAATCCATTACACTTGTTGTCGTAACTGCTGGCAGTATAAATTTGGCTGAAGTAACAATTTGATTTTATTGGCTTCGTATTTATGCTTTCAATGTTTAAAAAATAATTTATGTTTATAAGACTGAATTGTGTCAGACTTTATTGCATTTGAAATAAATTTTAATGTTTTCCAGTCGTGTGACAAGAATATTGCAGACCTTGGAAATTTATTTTTTATGATATCTTGTTGTGTGATGTACATTTCGAAAGGGCTGTTTTTATCAGCTGTTTCATTTCAATTATTAGTATAAAAGAAAATGTACACCTTAATTAAAATTTTATTCCACTGACTTCATATTAAATGTTTAATAGAAAGCAATATTATTTTAGAGTGCTTTTAGAATAAACTCTTGAGAGGTTTTAAGTCATTAATTCAATGAATATTCCTATATATCTTTGTTCCAGTTTATTAATTTTGAAAGCAAAATTGATTTCTAGGAAACCCACGAAGTTTAGTTGCAGCGCAATTTGATGTAAGTTAAACTCATTCGTATCGGATATCAATTTAGCGCATTTGTTATTTTATGATTGCTAAAGGCTTCTGTTTATATGTAAATCAAATAATATTAAATATTTTAAGTTTATGGTTATTGATTAGGTGCATTTTATTCATAAAGGAGAAGTATTTAATTTGAATTTGAATATTCAGACGAATCTATTCATAATTCTACTTGTACTTTTTTGAATAAAGATTGTTAAACATTGACTTAATGAAATTAATGAAGTAAAAAAAGCAACCATCAAAAATATTTCTCAATGAAACGTAATGTCTCAAAACATACTTGAAAGTAACATGATTATTAGTCACCACATATTTCTAAATGTTTTACGGCTCTGTACAGTTTAAGATATGATGCGAAAATATTACATAAAGGGAAAATAATTTTACTGTTAAATATTTAAAATTTAAAAAAATATATTCATGACCAATAAAATGTTATATTAGTTTTTCAGCGATCGTGATGTCCTGCATATATAATTTAGTATTGGTTCGAACCACTAATGTACATATGTGCGTGAAACATTAAGAATGCATTACCGATGTTAGGTGACATTAATTTTAATGTAATCTTAATAGAAATAGATTTCAGATGGAGAATATTTCAATACAAAGCACTTATCATTAAATATTAAAATACATTGAATGGACGCGCCCACTATATATGTATCTGATTAAATGTTAAAAAATGGAATTTATCCCTAGAAGAATATATGTTAGAAAACCCTAACATTTTCTCTTATCAGAAAATTTATAATGTTGTTTATGAAATTTTTTCGTAAAGTCACTGCGTCGTAATTTTCTGAATTTGCGGAAATTCGAGCGATGGTCGGAAAATCAAGTTTACTCCAATTTATTTCGCTTATTGTTTTTTTTTAATATTTTTTATTTTTTTATTTTTTTACGTTATTACTAAAATCTCAGTAAGTAATAGAAAAATAGCTCGCTTGATTTTTAAACTATTTCATTTTAATAATAAAATTACTTGTCATTGTAGATTATTCTTTTCTAAGATTGGAATAGACGTGAAAATAAATACAAAAAATTATAAGTTGTAAAAAATATTCTTTTTAATTTTTTTCTCTGTAGTTTTCCAAAAATGTGTGGCTTCTATTTTCTTTTAAAAATTGTATTGATTTAATTACGTGAGTTCTTCATCTAAAATTAAAAACTGTTTTTGATTGTGACTCAATTAGCATGTATCCTCCAAAATAATACACAGTCGTTCATTAATATGTTCATATTGTCTAAAGTTCAAAGAGTAAAAAGGGCTCAATTCTTTATAAAGTTCTCTCGAGAGAAAGATTTCTAATTATTCATTAATAACAACTATCATAAACGAAATTAGAGAAGAGCATTGCTTCTGTACTGCTAAATTTTTGTCGGGAGTGTGCCATATTTTGTATCGAATCCTAACAAAAGAAACGGGAAAATAAAGTATCTTCCCTAAACACAAAAGATTTCAGAAATTTTTTTCTGCCTAATTGCGCTCCTAAGTAATCCGTTTTATTTGGCTTCAACTTTATTTATTGTGCTGCAAAGGCACTTTTGGAGCCAAGGCAATTTGAAAGACGGAAACAGCTGTCTTACAGTGAAGGGGAGCGAGTGTTTATTTCTTTTATTTATTTGTCTGTTTACTTATTTTTGTAAATAAATGATGCCCCGGTTTATAAGCAAAGCACAACTAATTCTCGATTGTGGCCCGTTTAATCGGAAATCTTTTTGGCGGCCTGGCGAGTACTTTTTCCGCCAAGCTTCCGCTGGAAAAAAGGGTTGCTTTTTGTTCTTCACCGTTTTCTTCTACTTAGAGGAAAAACGAAGCAGTTTTTTAGTATTCTTTTTTCAGATGGCAACTGATTAAGTTAGACCTCAGCAGGAATCCTAAAAGCTTATTTCATTTGCCCGAAACGCTGTGGTAACTTATTTATATCTTGTCAGAAAGAATGGTTCTTGATGTTTATTTATGAGTTTACTTGTTGTGTTTAGAGCTCATACATAAACATAAGATGAACACGAAAATGGTATTCTTTTGCATTTTTACATTTTTGAATTTGAAGATATCATTTTGGTCTTTTAAAAATCTATACTGGTGCCGCTGGTTTAATACTTTGCGGAATTTTCAATTCATATTTCAATTCAACTGAGTGAATAACTAAGGAGAGATAATTCCGAAACTGTGTTTTCAATTTTATTGCATTATCCCTCGTTGAAAACTTTGAAAATGGCATTGGATGTTGATGAATATTCTGCAAATGCAATGAAATATACTGTCCTATGGATAGTTGCATTTATATCTTCTAAGATTGCTCGTAAATTACCTTACCGTGCAATACCTAACATTACACTGCATATAACTCTCAGCAGTATAGTTTGTGACAAACATTAAGTAAAACTTAACTGAGTTGTATTATCATAAAACGCACGCATAAATTATCTGAAAGGGATCAGTTGTAATGTAATCTAATGTTTACTTTAATTTAGGTTTCAATATAATATTAAATAGTATTTAAGAATTAAAGATATAAATATTTTCTGATATTTTTCTGTTAGCTTAAATCATAAATTATAAATGAAAAATATTTTTTTAATTATATTATACATCATAATGGCTTCAACATTTTAAAATATTTATGAATAGGGTTTTTAATATTTCAATTTACCGTTGTCAGAGCATAGAAATAATTGTAAATGGAAAAACAAATACTTGTAGAAAATTTGCATCGCCTGGAATAGAATGTTTAACTCTTTTTAAAAATTCAGTGCCTTAAAAAAATCTATGACAGTGCATGCCATCACTATGAAATCTGCTTTTAAGGAAAGGTTTTATCATCACTAGAATTTTATTTTGCCAGAAACATTTTTCAAACAATGTCTAAAATTGCCAGACAACTAAAAATATAATTTGTTATCTGTATAATTATTTATGTGATAATAGCAACCAGAATAATTATGAAAATGGAGTAGTAAACATTACGGGGAATAAAGGGAATTCAATTGCTTCTCTTTTGTGCAAATTGAGTTTTTAGCCGTCACACGCAAATGAGTAATTTTCATTTTTGATTTTCTTTTTTTCCCCTTTAATTCGAATTTAAGCCTTAGTTTGTTTGTTTTTTGGGCCTCAAAATAAAATATACATTATGTATGCCATACACTATAAATTTTCCTAATTTATGTTTTATTGACGATGTTTAAAATTCTTTTTTCCTTTGTAAGCAGCGAGGCATAAAATCCGTTCAAAAGTGTGTTGTATAAAAATATTTTAAAAATTCTAGAATTTTCGTTTGATTTTTAATATGTGAAATGGAATCACATTTGAAGGTTTCTGTCTTCGTTGTGGCTTTTTTCATTAATTTTTTCTTTATACCTAAACGTTGGTAAATAATCTTTGCTGCTGAAAGAATTACTTACTGTTTGAAATATCTTATGAAATGCATTTGCAGTAACTTCACATAAATCTAAATTACCTCATATCTGTTGTACTATTTGTGCATGTCAAATATAAGCCTCAATAACTATTTTATAAACTGTGCATGTGCACTCTATAACAAAAAAAATATCGACGAACCAAGGAGAAGTAGTCCGATTGTAATGAAATTTTGTATGCAAAGATGTTTCGACCGAACATGCAAATGATTAAAATTGTGTGTCCAACGAATGAATAGTGGGAGCTCATGGGCTCATGAGCCCATGATATCAATATCAAATAAATTAATTATCAAACTCTTTGACACATTTGGTGTTAAAGACATGGCCCTTTCTTGGATCTGTGATTTTATGGAGGATAGGCTGATTAGAATGAAATTTAATAACTCGTTATCTAAAACTTTTAAACTCAGACAGGGAGTGTCGCAGGGATCTGTATTGAGTCCTCTCCTCTTCTCGTTGTTTTTGGTTGGCATTGAAAAAGTTATAACTATGAGGTGCGAGGTCGGCCTTTTTGCGAATGACATTGTTCTCTGGAACTCCAATTCTGATATTTGCCATGTTTAACATATGATTAACCTTACCCTCACTGACGCGTTGAAGTTTGCAAATACACATAAATTGAACTTTAACACCTCAAAGTCTATAGTTAGCTTCTTCACTACAAATAGACATTTGTACAACTATCAGCCTAACATCACAATAGATGGCGGCTCTCTACTCTGTGAAAAACACCCCAGATACCTAGGTTACAGCTTAGATCCTCAAATCTTGAGCAATAAACATATAGAGAATCTAGTAGAAAAGAGCAGGAGGAGACTTAACATCCTGAAATATGTCTCTGGGAGAGATTGGGATGCTGATGCCAATACCTTGAGGACAACCTATATATCTCTAATTAGGCCCGTATTAGAATACGGGTATCAGGTTTACTTCTGTGCGTCATCCTCTAACCTTTTAAAATTTGAGAGAGTTCAATTGAGTGCTGCTCGAATTATCACTGGCATGCGAAATAGTTGTCCTGCTGAACTGGTTCTTTATGAGAGTGATCTTCAGCCTCTGAGTTTAAGAAGAAGCGCAGGGCTTGTAAAATATTTCACAAAATTTACAGTTTTCATGATCATAATCGAACATCTTCATTCCTCAGAAGTTGGTCAAACAATCAAAGACTAAGAAAAAATAGTCCTTTTTCACAGATGGAGTTAATGGGCTTATTGGACCAAAATGTTGAAAGGCACTCCTTGAGGCCAATAGTCAACCCTCTGGAGGAGCTGCCTAGAGTTCATTTCCAAACAGAACTCCCGTCCCTCACAAACAAAAAATATGACTTACCAGAATACTTGCATCAGCTTGCTCTTGAAATCATAAATCAAATCCCTCATACTGCTACTCAGATTTATACCGATGGCAGTAAAGATGAACACAATGCCTGCGGCAGTGGTATTTTTATCAAGACCCCTACTAACTCAAACCATTACAAGATTAGGAATCCAGATTACTTCTCAGTTTTCAGATCTGAACTTATTGCCATTGAAGAGGGATTGAAAACTATTAAAAATGAAACCTCTCACCATGATATTTGGATCCTGACTGACAGCCGCAGTGCCATTCAGCACTTGAGCAGCTGGACAAGAGTCGGGGATAAAACCTCATTGTCGATACTGGAGATCCTCAAAGACCTTTCTAAACAACGAGAGGTATATTTACAATGGGTACCGTCTCATATAGGACTTTTTGGAAACGAGACTGCTGATATTCTTGCTAAGGATGGAGCCTCACTTCCTATTTCTTCGCGAGATCCTTTAACTTACCTTGAAATTTACTCAAGAAGAAAACTTATTAATCAGCACTTATGGAAGACCCCTCCGGCACACCACTGGTACGACCGAAAATCTCCTGGTGGTGCCCTTAATGTCAAGGGCAACAGAAGGATGCAGACCACCATTAGCAGATTTGCTAGTGGACACCTAAAGAGTCTTGTTTACAATCAGGGGCACAAATCTTTCCCTTTTTGCACTAAGTGCAATACTGCTGAAGTCTCTCCTGGCCATATTCTAAACTGCCTGGGGCTTACCAAGGAGGATATTTATAGAGACCCTTTGCTTGTTAACGATTTTATAGTAACTTTTGGCCTCATGGACCTGGTCTAGCCTACGGCTAGAGCGGGTGGAATAAGCCCCACACACACACACATAGTGGGAGCTCCAGCGCATCAGAACTGCGCATCCAGCAGGTATATATAGGGATCAATTAATTCTCCGTCTAATGTCAAAATTTCTGTTGCATTTCGACTGAGGATATCTTACGTCGACTATAACAATAGTTTCTATAGACAATAATTTGAGAATTTGGGAGTTCAAACATTTGAGAAATTGGAGTGGGTCACAAGCCTGATCAAATTTTTTCTCTTAGTGTAATAAAGTTTAAGATCTTTTTATGGAAATTCTTGCTCTACAACTAGCTTCTACAATAAAATTATTTTTTTTATTATTATTTCGAGTTTGTGCGTGAAAAACTGTCCAAAACTTTAGAATAAGTGCGATTCCAAAGAGATTTCGCTGTTTAAAAATTTTGACAGAAAAAAGTGGCAAGGACTTTTACCCCCAGCTGTCTAAAGCTTCCATAACAAGATTAAATGAAATAAATTATAAACTAAAGATCCTACAAAATATAGAGACTAAGGTATAGAGTAGTATAAAAGTATCCGTCTTTAGGCGAAAATCTCGTTGACTCCAAAAATGTACAGCAACAAGCGAATCAAGCATGAGACTCCATTAAATTTCTTTCTGCACCACGTAGATGTCTAAAGGTTAAGGAAACAAGATTATATAAAATTAATTAAATTATGAACTAAAAATCATACAGTGTTTATAGGCTAAGGTATCCAGTAGTATAAAAGTATCCATCTTCAAACTAGTTTTCAGGTTAAAATGTCGTTCCCTCTAAAAATCTGCTGCAACAAGCGAATCAAGTATGAGACTCCATTAAATTTTATTCTGCACCACGTAGATGTCTAAAGGTTAAGGGAACAAGGTTAAATAAAATTAATCAAATTATTAACTAAAAATCATACAGTGTTTATAGGCTAAGGTATCCAGTAGTGTAAAAGTATCCGTCTTCAAACTAATTTTCAGACGAAAATCTCGTTGCCTCCAAAACTCTGCAGCAACAAGCGAATCAAGTATGAGAATCCATTAAACCATTATTCTGCACCGTAACGTGTGTTGAGA